>JAXGGA010002816.1:0-114005 GCA_038373865.1 Uloborus plumipes
TAAAGTTGGCTTTTAAAAACATAAAACACATTTATTAAATCTTAATTTTTTTCAGCATTAAGTGTCACTTTTATTCAAGATGGAGTGTGACTAACGTAACGTGACTAACGTTACCATTGAATAATAAGCAGTATAGACACACTACAAACTATTTATTATGGCTAATCTCAGTGATAATTACAATACTTTTTCAATTTTTTTTAACTTCTTTGGTTGTATGATTTTTATTTATGTATTTATTCATTTATTTTTTGATACTTTTTTCACTTCGGTATTTTTTTTTCTTCGGCTGAGGTTGACATTTTCATGGAATGACCCGTAAATACTATTAGGGGTTGTTAGTCATAGCTTATATTTAAGCTTTCTTTTATAACGCCAATTAAATTTCCTGAAACTGTTTACGTGTTTAAATATTTAGATTAATGTAGCAAATAAATTTTTGCTACGATGCAAAATATTTTTTGTTGAAAATTCACACTATGTCCCAAACGGAAGATAAATGAAGGGTCAGGGGGAAAAACCACGGTAGTCACATTTGATTCATTTTGAGAAAAACGAAATTTAAACCTTACGAACTCATAAACTTCACCAGTATACTTGTTCTAAAATGACAATAATACCCGGACTACAGTGTTTTTTCACGAATATTGCATATACTAAACGAAATTACACTTATTTTTCTAACAGGTGGTAGCATCAGTTTAAATTCAACAAAAAGGGGACTACCGTGGTTTTTCCCCCTGACCCTGACCCTTCAAATACAAAAGTAACTGGAAGTCGCATTTCCTCTTTTCTAGAAATCATGAAGGAAAAAACATATGTACAGAGCTTCAAGACGTTGACTAATTTAAAATATTCTCTTTTATTGCTACTTTGATTAAGTATGGGGGAAAAAATATTTATATCGAAAACAGCACAAAATATCTCCATATTCTAAATTAGTTTTTTTTACATTGTTTTTCAGTGGTTAACAAACAAATGCATGTTTACATTTTATAACCTGTGTGATGGTTTTATAAGATTAGTGTTTTAAAGATTAGTTTTTTTTCGCCACAAAGACAAGCTCTAATAGTTTAATTTAAATGTTCACTTATAATCTTTTATTGCTAATTTTTTTCATGCATTAGATAATTTTTATCAAGTTAACAAATAAACTTCTACTTCGGTACAAAATAGCCCGATTGTTGAAAATTTGATGTTCCCATCAGAAAAGGAATGTAAAAGTAACTGAGAATCAAATTTCCACCCTACTAGAAATCAGGAAGAAAAAAACATATTTACAGAGACCATTATTTAATGTTTTGATCAAATGAATTAAAAAAACTCACTTTTAACTAAAATGAAGTATGGTTAAAAAAATATTGAAATTGAATAAACCATTTCGAAAAAAATCGTCATATTCCAATTCAGCATTTTAGCATACACTGCTCGACATTGAAAATGCAACACCAAGAAGGGGTGGTCAGAAATTGATGAAATTTGATAAGAAGATAGAGACAGCATGGAACAATAAGTGATATTTATTTCAAAATAAATAAGCAAAATTTAGAGCGAGGACGGCGTCGGCTCAGTAAGAAGTAGGACCACCGCGGACAGCGATGCACGAAGAAACACGTCTAGGCATGGAGTCAATAAGCCTGCGGATGGTGTCCTGAGGGATGGCACTCCATTCTCTTTCAACCATTTGCCACAGTTCGTCCTCTGAACGAGGCAGTGACAGGTTCTGCAAACGGCCTCCAATCACGTCCCACACATTTGACGTATGGACCAACATCCCCTTCTCAGTCCGATCACCATACCCCTTGTAAAGTTTTCTATATGCTGGAAGTGTCTTCGTTGAGGACGGCGTGGCATTTCCTCCTATCACACGTATCCTTCGAGACAAAAACCAAATTTCTCCGATAATTAGTCTGGCAGAAAAACCAACATGAACATAGCCCACTTTTCAACTTCATTCTCTTATATCTTACTTCACGTGCGTCGGAGAGCTGCGCATTTCATATCATTTGCATAACTCAGTGACGTGCGTTTACGGTAAAATTTGCATGAATTTCTGACCACTCCTTCTTGATGTTGCATTTTCAATGTCGAGCAGTGTATATTTTTGGTGATTAATAAATAGATTCATTCTTATTGTAACGAGTCCGTAGCACCTTCAACTTTCTTCAAATGAGCATTCCAATCTTGAGGAAGTAACTATAAATTTATTTACGAGTATGTACACTATTTACAATAAGAGTAGGAAACAATTGCTAAACATCCAGCAATTAGGCAGCAAACAGTACACTGTACTCTCAACAGTAATTCAGCACCACGTATCTAACGTGAACAGTAATTAAGAAATTACAAAAGCAAAACAACCATCCGCCCAAGCGAATGAAAACGAGTCTCCAGATCAAATCTGAAAAGAACTGACTGACTGTGTTCAAGGCCAGCTATTTATACTCGAAAAGTTATTTCCACAATATTCTAGTAAAATCCGGAGCATTCTGTTCATTCACAAACTTACATAATCCATTCACAAATTCTAGTGATAAAAAGAAAACAACGCGAAAATGTCTTCATGCTTATCAAAGTTAGGGCAAGTGTAAAAACTACAAAGTGTTACAGGGCCGGTATACTAGTGATAAAGGTGATATCTTCAGATACTTTTGCAACATGACGTCAGATAAAACCAAAACTAATGAAAATGATGCAAGGCAGGAAAAACAACAACTATTTACAAGATTTGTAACATTATATTTTATAACCAAGAGGGTGATTTGAAAATAGTAAATTTTAGTTGAAACAAAGATAAGATCTTATAGTTCAATATCAAAGTCCTTATATGTCTTGTAGTGCTTTTACTAAGAATTTGAATAATGCTTCAAAAGAGAATAATATTATACAAAAGTACCTGAAAATTACGTCTTCGTCGCTCTTGTACATCTTGGAATTATCATCATATTACCAGAAACTTTTTATGAGTTCCAGAATGTAGATCAATTTAGCAAATAAAATTTTACTCCAGTACAAAATAATTATTGTCAAAAATTCAAAAAAAAAAAAAAAAATTCAAAGGGAAAAAAGAATCCAAAAGTAACTGATTATCACATCTCCGCCATTCTAGAAATTCTAAAGGAGAAAACATAACTACAGAGCCAATTATTTACAATGTTCATTAAATTAAAAAAAAAAACTCTTTTAGTTGCTATTTTGATTGAATATGATTGTAAAATATTGAACTCAAATAAACAATTACAATATATGTGTGTACCAAACTAAAACTTTTTAAATTAATCTTTGGCATTTATTGAACAAATTCATGTTTATATTTAATAAGCCGTCTGGTGATTTTGTAACCGGTGTAAAATTTGGTTATTCATTTTAAGAGCTAAGTTAAATGATTCAAAACTTCAATTTTTAGACAGACTTGTACATTACCTATCTCTCAATACAACTCTGGGTACACCAATAGTGTCCTTGACCATTTTATGTTTGGAACCTTTTCACTTATGACTTTGCTATTCCGAATTTTTTTTTTTGACCTTCATTCAAACAGCTTTGTACTTTCTCAATTTGTAAGAAAGGCAGAAAAAAATGTAATTTTTACACCAATGCGACACAAAATCCTAATACACTGCTCGACATTGAAAATGCAACACCAAGAAGGAGTGGTCAGAAATTGATGAAATTTGGTAAGAAGACAGAGACAGCATGGAACAATAAGTGATATTTATTTCAAAATAAATAAGTAAAATTTAGAGCGAGGACGGCGTCGGCTCAGTAATTAGAAGTAGGACCACCGCGGACAGCGATGCACGCAGAAATACGTCTAGGCATGGAGTCAATAAGCCTGCGGATGGTGTCCTGATGGATGGCACTCCATTCCCTTTCAACCATTTGCCACAGTTCGTCCTCTGAACGAGGCAGTGACAGGTTCTGCAAACGGCGTCCAATCACTTCCCACACATGTTCGATTGGTGACAAGTCAGGAGAGTATGGTGGCCAGGAAAGTATCTGTACACCTCGTAGAGCATGTTGGCTGATTCGAGCACTGTGAGGCCGGGCGTTATCCTGTTGAAAAATTGCATTTGGCAGATTCTGAAGGTAGGGGATTGCCACCGGCCGCAGTACATTATCTACATATCGTTGGGCCGTCATAGTGCCCCGAATACGAACTAGAGGTGATACGGAATTGTATGCAATAGCACCCCAAACCATTATGCCACGTTGTCGCGCTGTGGGGCGTTCCACAGTTACTGCCGGATTCGATCTTTCTCCACGTCGACGCCACACACGTATGCGATGACTATCGCTGGACAAACAGAAGCGGGATTCATCTGAGAACACTACGGTTTGCCATTCTGCCATCCACGTCGCTCTGGTCCGGCACCATTCCAAACGTTGGAGTCTGTGCTGTGAGGTCAATGGCAGTCTTCTTAGCGGGCGCCGTGATTGCAGGCCACGTGCAACCAGTCGACGGGAAATGGTTCTGGTCGACACAGGAACATCCAGGGTACCTTGCACGTGCTGCAGAATCGACGTACAAGTGACTTGCGGGTCCGCCACAGCTTGTCGGTGAATCCGTCGATCCAAGCGGTCTGACGTCACTCTGGCTGCACCTGCACCCCTCAATGTGGCTACACTTCAGGGTCATTTACACTATGTCCGAACGACACATCCGTCACGATTTTTCTTCCCCAGCGGACGGACGTACGTCCTCCAAATAGGGAGAGGCATTCATACTGTGCAGGCGAACGACAAGCACGTGACTGTATTCGTTCTTGAATCAAGATGGCGCTTGTACTCGCTCTGATTGGTTGCTTGTTTGCTGGACGGACGACCGTCACGACAAATATCTACTTTCGCCGTATGGCGACGGGTTCCGATTGTGACGGCCTGCTGTCATGGCAACGTTGATCGAAAACTGGTTTCTGGGGAGAAAAATCGTGACGGACGTGTCGTTCGGACATAGTGTAAATGACCCTTCCTCTTTCCAACCATTTCCGACACAGCCGATGCACAGTGCTTGCATCCATGTGGGTATCAGCTGCAATTTGACGTATGGACCAACCTCCTCTTCTCAGTCCGATCACCATACCCCTTGTAAAGTCGTCTATATGCTGGAAGTGTCTTCGTTGAGGACGGCGTGGCATTTCCTCCTATCACACGTATCCTTCGAGACAAAAACCAAATTTCTCCGATAATTAGTCTGGCAGAAAAACCAACATGAACATAGCCCACTTTTCAACTTCATTCTCTTATATCTTACTTCACGTGCGTCGGAGAGCTGCGCATTTCATATCATTTGCATAACTCAGTGACGCGCGTCTACGGTAAAATTTGTATGAATTTCTGACCACTCCTTCTTGGTGTTGCATTTTCAATGTCGAGCAGTGTATATAGACATCTTGTTTCAACTTATCTAACGTAGTGCTGCTTAATCCCATCAAGATTTTCTGATACCACCGCGGTGAGATTCAAGCCCTGATTGTTCGACACAAATGCTAGTGGGTTCAACGTATTACAACTATAGTTTGGATTCTTAGTATTTACATTGCCTTAAGAATTAGTTGTTTCAGTGAATTTACTTTTCAAACTCCGGGAATTAAAATCGAAAGATCGTGACTGCAGTATTAAACTTTATGTGTAAAAGTTTTCTTTATCACTATAATAGTTATAATTTTTGTTATGATAATAATAACTGTTACAATAATAGTAATTAATACTATTATCATTTTATTTTGGAACAAGAAAGGAAATTTTCCTTGTCCCAGTTTCAAATCATTAGGATTTGAAATGCAGTTTAAGATCATACTTCAATGCAACAGTATAAAACATCAGTTAAATTGAATAATAATAATTATTATTATTGTAATAGAAATATTAATAATAATATTAAAGCTAATAATAACAGTAATAATAATAATTACTGTTATTATTTTTTGGAAGCATAATCTTTTAATTCGTTGAGTTTAAATGTTATATTTTACCAAATTATTATACCAATTAGTTTATTATATTTGACTATTTAAACCAAAACTGCTAAGCATTTCATGAACAACATTTAAGATTTATGAATAAATGGCCATTCTCGTGAAAACATTACAAACCATGTTCGACACTTTTTAGTTTTTTTAGTTCGTTTCAGATAATTACCTCTAATTAATCCAATTTTAATTGATCCTGTGCTCATTTGTGTACAATCAAATATCGCTAGTCATTTTCGTAAGTAATTTATGAAGGTTTTAAAAAATGTTAACATTGTTAACACTGCAAGTGTAACAGAGCGGAAAACTAAGCTTTAAAAAATCGCTATATTTATAAAGAAAAGTTACAGTAAGAGAGCCAATATAAAATAAAACAATGATTTTAAACTAATTTTATTTTTAATTTAAAAAAAAACCTTTTTTGTTAAATCATTGAAACAACTGTAACATAGTGGAATCTCATAACTCAAATTAACTAACAGTAAAAAAATTAAACTCACATTATTTGTTGATTGAAGTATTCAAAGAGGCTAACTTAGTACAAAAGTTATCCTACTCTTTAAAATATTATCCAATTCTTTCCAATTGTTTGCATTATTTCTAAGTAGCGGTAGCTGTGTAGACAATATGAACCATATAAAATGTTGCGGCATAATTTAAAAAAAACAAAATTGGAATTTTTCTTGCTAATTGGGGCATTGTTAAAATTATGTTTATGTGAAAGATATATGTTGCCTGATAGTTATATTGTTGCTGTATTTAAGCAATATGCCAAATTGCCCCAAATGATTTGAAGCAGGAGCACTAAATATTATCTTTCTTGAATTAATACCTTTGGGCAGAAAAGTAAATAACGGTTTTATTATTATGTTATTTTCGTGAGAAAAGTGTTGAAAAACCTTAATTTAATTATCTCTCTTGTTCTAAAACAAAATATTTTAAAATCCTTCATAATTACTAATGTACAAACTATTGAAACTTGATTTTATACATGATTAAATGAAAAATCATTAAAAATGTGATTATTTGGCTGTAGTTATTAAAACTGATTAATGATTTTTTTTCTGTCTTTCACGCTGAAAAGCTGTAATCCGTCTTTCTTAATTTTAAACTATATTGAAATGTAACTTGAAAACCTACAAAAAGAAATCTTCAGAAAAAGTTCAAATACGATGATAATTTTCCAGTATGAACCATATTAAATTTTCAAATAATACTCCACTCATTTTGAAACTGAAATAAATTATAAAAAGTCAACATATTATGACGCTACTCCGAGAAATTTCCAAAACATCCTTACTATTTTAATTGGGTGTTTATCACTAATCCGTCGCCTAAATAAACTAGGAAATTTATTCAATTCTATTCCAATAACATATCTCTCATGTCTAAGCCTCAACCTGGGATAACCGTCGAGATATTTCCTCGGAATGTATCGATTACTTGAGTAAGCGATGTAAACAGTGGTTAGGAGTCCTTGAGAGTTCAATGAGACTAAGAGGATCGATTACAAACTCTTTTTGCTACAGGGAACGAAAGATTAAGAACTAATTGAATTTCTTTGTGGTGAAACGTATTTTTTTTTTTTGAGAAAAGACAGCTCAACCGATTTTTTAAAAGCAGAATGAAAACATTGGTGGTAATGTTTTTCTTTTTAGATCGCTATTAATCATTTCTTTATTCTAAGATTTTAACTATTACACTATACATTGTAAAAAATGAATGCTGTTTTTACAGTATAATACAGTTAATTTTATGGTAATAAACTGTAAAATTTCTAACTTTACAGTAATAAACTGTAAAATTGCTAGTTTTACAGTTTATTTCTGTGCATTTTACAGTTTTGAATTGGAACCTTGGCTGCCAGTATTATACTGTAAAAGCAACAGTTCCTTTTTTGCAGTGTAGTGGACTTAATTCTGGACACTTTCCAATGTTTTGAATATTTCATCACCTGACATTGTATCATGGCTTATTACATTTATTTATTTCACTTAAATCATCTATTTATAACTTCTCTAATAGGTACGCACTCATTTCATGTAAATATTACCTATATTTTGTTTTATTTTATTTTTTAATGCAAACTATAAACAAAAATAGTTTTCAAATGAATTTTGATTTATTTAGACCACTAGTTTCTGCAACGAAATATTCATCGGTTTAGCTTAAAACCGATCAAATTTCATGATAAGATGTTGATTATTAACTATTGATTAAATATTGGGAAATTATATTATTGTTATTGTAACATTTGCTATTGTTTAATAACTGAAATAAAAATCTGTCATTTTCACATAAAATGAATACATATATATTAGAGAAGTTATAAATAATTGTTTTAAGTGAAATAAATAAAGCTAGGGGAAGACCGCCTATATTGGACCCCCTAAGAACAGGAGGCCTGTGTCGCTCAATATGAAGCAAAACAGAAATGCAGAATAGGGCATCGTAAGCTAAATTTAATCAGGAACCACCCTAGGAGCTTACATTTTCTGAAAATATGAAAAATATTTTTAAAAAAATTATCTTATAAAAAGTTGCAAAAGTCCAATTTAGGAACATATGCGCCTAAATTGAACCACGCGCTTCCTTAAATTGGACCGTACGAAGAAATCATAGAATAATTTATATTTGAACTATACAGCTTTTTTCTAGGATTTGCAACAGAATTTCTTTTGCTTCGGCCTGACTCAGGCAGTATTGATCAACTCGCCGATGGCATTTCATACACTCATGTTTTGCACTTCATCTCTATGACAAATATTGCAATAACAATTGTTTTGCGCAGTTTCTTGCTTCTTCTTGAGTGACTTTTTCTGCTCTATGCCTCTTTTATACGGCGCGGCGTTAGATTGATTGTTGAGATAGCCTTCCTTTTTGTTCCTTCTATTTTTTAGGCAAAAGTGATATATGAGCCGGCTTTACAAAATCATAGTTAGAGCTGAAAATCATGTTTTGATGAGAACTATCCGCCGATTCTGCAGAACTTGTACTAATTTAAGTCGTAGCTAGTTCTTGTACATGGTGTACAACTTACACCGAACATGTAACCTGTTCAGTGTTCACTTTGAGTAGTTTTATCTGGACTACTTGCCTCTAATTCTGTTGCAGCCAAATCAATGTCATTAAACATATGTCAATTAACAGGCAACACTCCTGTTCTTTAGAATCAACTCACAGCTTTTGCCATGGCCTTGATTGCGGTTTGCCCATAAGAGTTACCAAACAGTTCTCCTGTGCGATATTAGATAATGGATCTCATTAGATGTTTTCGCATCCATGTATCACATGCTCGATTAAAATATGTAAACAAACTGAATAAAGACCACATCTACGTACATGATGTGCTAAAGAGAAAAAAATATTATATCGTTCTCGTTAGCCTAGTTTATTGCATCAATGTTCTTTATGTAAGTGCTGTGCCTATCCATTAATAGAAAGACATTCTTTTTGCATTGCTTGGATTAACAGTTTTGAGGAAATGCTGTATCAATTGTGTGAATTATCGTTTGTGATCCAACCTTTTTTTTTTTTTTTTTTTGAACAAGCATATTTCTCACCAGTGAAGCTTTTACGATAAGTTCATACATGGAACGTAATCTTTTGAAAATAAGAATGGGGAGCTTGCAATTCTGTTGCACTCATGTAGCAAATAACCAGTGTATTTCTACCACGTTCACCACTTATTACTGCTCCAACCTGGTGTTTATCTCTATACGTCAATATATTTTGGGCCTTTAGGACAATGAAAACACCGGCTTTGTCTATATTGAACATTTTAGTAGTATATAAATTGTTTCCTTTTAAAATTGTTTTGAAAATATCGAAGAATTTCATATTTTTCTCTCGGTAAACCAGCATACATTTTATTTAAGTTAATAAATATGTTTCACAACCTGAAACTGCAGCTTAATGGATGAAGAGAAAAAAAACATACTTTTAAGAAGTTGCAGCTTCTACTTGATAAAAATGTGCTTGATAAAAAAGAGGAAATGAATATCGTGAAAAGGTATTAAAGTATGCTTAAAATAATTTTAACTACGCTATTAAATAAGACGAGTCTCTTATTTTATGTTACGATTAATAAAAAGTCTTATTTAAAATCATATTCTTAAATTGGACCACCGGTCCAATATAGGAAAATTTTTTCGGTCCAATAAAGGAAAACACGCCATTTTTTATTCTTCAGCTCATTGCTTTGTCAAAAATTATCACAATCGGGCATATAAATACATCAATGTAATCCTTATTAAACACAGATTATAATACTGTAACAGCATTTTACCGCAATTCACAATTTTTTGAGTTATCCTTCTAGAAACAAGTCCACAAAATAAGATTTCGCACGTTTTCAACACAAATCAAGCCGTAACTCACACTAAACAGATCGAAGACTGGTGAAACTTCATACACATTGATTTTATTACTAAAACTTCATATTTTTACTGTTAAAGTGTAGCACAGATCTCCGTACTAGATTTTAAGCCCGAGGTCCAATTTAAGCAGTGGTCCAATATAGCCGGTCTTCCCCTAATAATTCATTGTACAGTTTTAAATGATGAAATCTTTTTAAAAAGATATCCAGAGTTTTTCACTAGTGTACATTTCAGTATGTGCTACGTCTAAAATTTTATGAATCTTCATTTAAGGCTTCTTTCAATGTATCGAATCTTTTTTTTTTTTTTTGGAAGTTGGAGAGGTCCATTTTTGAGGAAAATGAGGATACTGGTAATGATACATTAAACTTAGCATGTTGTTTTTCTCTAACGATTCTGTCCAAAGAGAAATAAAACAAATAGAATCCTAATATTTGGGAAATGAAATTTTTAGCTCTTCATCAATAAAACTGATTACTGAAACGCCTTGCCTTAAAAGATTGGAAAAAACAAAAATATACCCCCCTCCCTTTCAAAATAAGCGGCTCATGATCATATATCAATGAAGAATCATAGGTAAATATGTGCGCACTCAGAATCCTTTTTTTCAAATGATTCACAATTATTTTTTAAAAAATAGCGGGAGAAAACATAACCGCTAAAAATTCAAGTTGAAAAATTCTTTTTATTTTTTAAACTCCTTGTCAAAGAGTATTCCTTGTCGACTGATTATTAGCGGACTACCACATTTGAGTTTAAAGAAATAAGATTTAAAGGGATGTGTTCCTTGCATTAAGTTAATGTAAAACTTTTGCTTAATATCCTTGAAATGGAATTCGTTTGAAAGGGGAAGTTTACGAAATAAACGCGTGTCTCATCAAACGAAAGCACCCCCTCTTCCTTCGTCTGAAATAACAAACTCGCTGTAACAGCGGAAAGTCTGGTGTCCGCGCTTAAACTAAAACTTTTTAAGCTACCAAAACGTGAGAGTCTGGCCACTTTCCAAAAATGTGAGAAAAATACTGGCCAAAGATCAACGGTGGCAGGAATCGTGCACATCTTCGAAAAAATATGCGAAGCTCAGAAAAAGATGAAAAAAAAAAAAAAAAAAAACGGCAAAGGATATGCTCACCGTTGAGAGCCACCTGGCACTGCTGGCGGACAAAAAACATAAATAAATAGAGTGCGGGGGAGGAAGTTTTACCAGAATGTTGGAAACATCACAAACTGAACTTTATTTACAACGTTAAAGCTTCGAGGGAAAGGAAAATTCTAATAAACTTTGGGAGGAAAATTGCTCAAATGTGACCATGCTAGTTTGAACAAGAATGGTATGTCTAAAGGGGGAAAAAAGAACGCTTGAATGTGAAAGCATATATCACGAAGTGTAAAAGATTTTTTCGGGACTAAACGCAACCCGAAGGCTACGTTTTAGAGTAGAACTTAATTTGAAAAATATTTAGGAACTAAATACATAAAACTAGTTCAAGAACTTTCTTAGGTGTTAGATGCAAGGATTAAATTTTTTCTGCGTGAATAATTCTCAAGGCTTTCTATTTCAGATTTTGAAATTTATTTGTGAAGGAATTTCTGTGTAATTAAAATTTATATGAAATAAAAAGTTGACTCTAAAATGTGTCTTTCAATAACTTTTTTCCCTTTTAAAAATTCTTTCCAATAAAAACAAAGAAAGAAAACAAGTCTTGGGAGGAAATTAATAAATACTTCTAAAAAATAATTTGAAACTGTCAGCCTCTCAATACTTCCCCCTTTTTTTTTAAATGTAAATTATCAAATTTTAATAACTTTTATTCGTTTCCAATGATCACTCTTAAGATACTTCATTCCCACGAGCCAATTTTTCTATTCAAAAACTGATAACTAATTTGAAAATTGTACAAGAAAGAAAAAGTAATAATATAAAGCTACAAATTAAAGAAAAAAAGAGCTTTATATGCTCAGCTCATCAAGTAGGTGTACTTCGTCCACAATCATATGTTATCAAAGATAAATTTTCATTTAATATCTAACTAGTGAATTCTAACTGTTTGAATTGAAGCATTTTTTTTTCTGAAAAGCGGGAAATTATATATAATTAGTATCCAAGCTTGATTACTGATGAATTTAATGAAATAAAAAGTGTAAAAAAAAAGAAAGAAGGAAAGAAAAAATGTTGAATTGAGCTTATTATTGTTTTTGGAATAATGCTAATAAGTTTTTTTTCCTAATTGAAAATTAATTTAGTTTCAAAAAGGTATTTTAAGCTACGAAAAGAAGCACGTAAAATACCGTACCAAAAACCAAATATCTAATGTCACAAAATCAATGTTGGTATATTGCAAATTCTTTCGCTTAGCTGTAGGCAAACGTTTTTCGCCACATTTTTACGAAAATTTGAAAGAGTAATAAATATTTAACTTCGAAATCAATTTCCTTTACTTACCAGCTCTTTGATAAAAAAGAGATAACAATGGGCAATATATTTAGATCAACAAACGTAAAAATTTTCGTCCATATTACTTGCAATGGTATATTCATTTATCTTTCCCGTATTTAATGAATACCCACGGAAGTAAAATGAGATGTTAGTTTGTCTATCTGCGCCTGACTTATAACATATATCTTATTAAGGAAATGATTCAATTTACAACAGAAATTTGCAGCCAAAAGTTCTTTTCAGTCCTGAAAAACATTTTGCTTAGCTGAAAATCGTTCACACACATCTCTTAAATTGTCTACGTACATCAAAATTTTCTAATGAAGCGGATCCAAAGGAAGCAGTATATTTAGGCTAACTTTGATATTTATTTTTACATAGAATAGCTGGATAAATGAACTTTCTAGTTTGCTTAACATTAAGGCTGTCTTTGTGAAACATCATTCATTCAACAAAAATAATAACGAGCAAAGTTGAAAATAAATATTAATAAATAAATAAATAAAAATGCCTAGTTTACTTCATTCTTTTCTTCTTTGACAAAAAATGCCAATAAAGCTAAGCTAAAATATTTGCAAAACAATGCTTTAATTCTATATATGCATTTCAATTTTTTTAATAGAAGAGGCAATAGAAAGAAAAAAAAATCGTTTTTGAAGGAAATGGTTTCTGTGGTGCAATTTATTATTATCATGGTTGATTATTATGATGGTTATTATTACTATTATTATAACTTATTGCCATCATTTAATGTTAGACAATACCCTGAAAAAAATTTTTTTTTAAGCAATCCCTATTAAGGAAGAAAATAGGTGTTATATTTCTAAAATGTCTTGGAATAAAAAAAAAATAAAAAAACTGTTGTAAATAGTTCTGTTTTCTTAAATAAGCTCTTCGATTCAGTTCTTCAGTAATATCCTTCCTAAATCCCTGTTAATTCTCAACGAGAAATGATGCTTCTGTTTACAAGTCTCAGTTAACTTTCTGAGTTCATCTCCTGAATTATGCCCAGAGGAAACTTTAAGTTAAGAAATTGCTTTTGAAGAAAATAATGCAAATGAACTATTGCACTCGCTGGTATCATTTAAATTCTGCTTTTTCTCAAGATGGATAGAACTAAAAAAAGCTGCTTGTAATAGTTAATGAAAATCAAAGTTTGAGCTTTTCTGAGATAATAAACACAAGTTTGATGCAGAGGCATATAGGGGAAAGCGGAGCAAAAACGTACCGGTGAGGTGGGTCAAACTGACCCTTCTCGTATTTACGCAATACATGCTCCTATCGGATGAAAATAATACACCAACCGTTAAGATAACTGCGATAAGAAGCAGTTATCCCACTGTAAAAAATGAGTGTTGTTTTTACAGTATGATGAAGCTAATTTTAAAATAACAAACTGTAAAAATTGCTAATTTTACAGCAATTAACTGTAAAATTGCTGATTTTACAATAGCAAACTATTAAACGGCTAATTTTACAGTACTAAACTGTAAAATTGCTAATTTTACAGTTTATTACCGTGCGTTTTACAGTTTTAAACTGGAACCCCTGCAACCAGTATTATACTGTTGTTTTTATAGCTCAATATAGCTAAATTTTATGGCAATAAAGTGTAAAATTGCTAAATTTATAGTAAGAAACATAGAATTGCTAGTTTTACAGCTTATTACTGTGCATTTTACAGTTTTAAATTGGAACCTCGGCTGCTAGTATTACACTGTAAAAACAACTGTTCATATTTTGCAGTGCAGTAAGCAACAGTAGTGTCTGTCGACCTTTCAGTTTAGATGTGAGATTTTTTTTTGCAAAATAATTGAACATTTTTGTGACTTTTAGGAGACAAATATCCTGTTTTATACCAGAAAGATGAATACTTTGGTATGGAGTAAATAAATGTATGAACTCACCGTATGGGGCCTCGGTGGCTCAGAGGTAGAAGCTTCACCTCGAAGTAAGGGGTTGCTGGTTCCATTCCCACCGGTGCACTGAATGTTATTTCTTCTCTCCTTGTGTTGTAAATATCTTTCTTGTGTTAGCATACATGTTAATAAAGAAGTTCAACCTCTCGAGAAAATGGCACCCTAACTTCATAGTAATTATTAACATATCTATGAAACGACAACAACAATTTACTGTATTTAGAAATACAGGGTGTCCACTCCAATCGTGGACCAACAGCTAATTTCTAAACCGTTAGAAATGAGCATATAGTTTACTTAGGAAAAAATCTCCAAATTATGAAAGGAATTTTGGGTCTATTCAATGTTTTTCAAAAAATCAAATTTTGAAAGAGTTACGAAATTTAAATTTTTATACAGTCCCCCAGTCCTATCAATCATATTTAGAAAAACATTCTTGACACTGTAACGTTTAAAACTAAAAAAAAATCACTCTTCTACGACAAAAATTGACCGAGTTATGACGTTTTGAAAAATCAAGATTTTGAAAGAATCCGCATACGGTCCCTTAAGCGATCTCTCGATGACGTCATGAAACAATGCAAAATCTTGATTTTTCAAAACGTCATAACTCGGTCAATTTTTGTGGTAGAAGAGTGATTTTTTTTTTGTTTTAAACATTACAGTGTCAAGAATGTTTTACTAAATATGATTGATAGGACTGGGGGGCTGTATAAAAATTTAAATTTCGTAACTCTTTCAAAATTTGATTTTTTGAAAAATATTGAATAGACCCAAAATTCCTTTCTTAATTTGGAGATTTTTTCCTAAATAAACTATATGCTTATCTCTAACGGTTTAGAAATTAGCTATTGGTCCACGATTGGAGTGGACACCCTGTATATATATATATATATATATATACAGTAAAGAACCAATTATCCGGGATGTTCGGGACCACAGCTATCCCGGATAACTGAATTTCCCGGTTTTCTGGATCGTTACAAAGCAATATTTGCCAATTGTTTATAAAACCCAAGTTACTATAATAAATAGTAATGCATCTTAAAATCTGAAGAGAAAACGATCCAGAAGTGCTTATAGATATTACAACATTAAAAATTTTTGAGCTATATGCCACTTGTATGGTATTTATAAAGAAACCGTTTATATTCATTTAGGTATTTCAAAAGAAAAACGGAAAAAAAAAAGCTCTTCATTTTTTAGAAATTGCCGAAAATGCGTATTATAAAAAGTGGCGGAAAAATCGACAAAATGTTGCCGGTTTTCTGGTTTCCCGGTATTTTGGTTCCCGGATAAAAGGTTCTGTACTGTATATATATATATATATCAGGCACGTGCCATCAATGAATGATTAGGGTAGGCAGATGCGAAGATTTGTGGAATAATATATATCATTAAAAACGCATGAAATGTAAAAAGCAATAAAATAATGTGAATATGAAAGATGTTTACTTATTATACAAATTATATACATATATGCAGGAATATTCGCCTTCATGTATGTATATGATTTATGAATCCATATTGGATACAGTTTCAACTTAATCCTACGAAAAAACGCGACACAAAAAAAAACACAAAACATTTGAAAATAACTGTATTTCATGAAAAAGAAAACACGATAATGGAGATAGCAAACTGCAAGTACTCAACAGTACTGTACAAAAGACGGCATGAAGACGTCTAGACCGTAGAAACGTCAGACTCCACAGGCTTGTTTCTGCGCATGACGCAGTCAAGTTTCGGCGGAGAACAGAAGAAACCGCAAAGGCACTTTTCGGACAGCCTTTCTTCGCCGCTTTTCGAACATTAGGGGAGAAAAGTGCGGGGCACGTGCGCTTCCTAAGACGATGCATGGTATAGATACAGTGGTCGAAAAGCAGCGGTAGTCGATGCTTTTTTAAGGAAGAAAAATGAAAATTTCCGTGTTTTTTCTGCTATATTCACTGTGTAATGCCTTAATATTTTCCAATCAGCGCATTTTATGTCATTTTCTGAAATTAAAAAATTGGTATGTTTTCTTCATGGGTAGGCACTGCCTACCTTGCCTACCCAGACGGCACGTCTCTGATATATACATATATATAACTGAAGATATCACTTTTATCATCTGTATACCGGCCCTGAAACACTTTGTAGTTTTTACACTTGCCCTAACCTTAATAAGCGTGAAGACATTTTCGCGTGGTTTTTTTTCTTATCGCTAGAATTTGTGAATGGATTGTTCAAAGTTATGAATGAAACAAAATATTCCAGGTTTTTCTCGAATATTGTCGTAATTTCTTTCCGTGTATAAATAGCTGGCCTTGAACACAAGTCAGTTAGTTGTTTTCAGATTTGATCTGGTGACTCGTTTTCGTTCGCTTGGCGAATGGTTGTTTTGCTTTTGTAATTGCTTAATTACTGTTCACGTTTGATACGTGGTGCTGAGTTACTGTTGAGAGTACAGTGTACTGTTTTGCTACCTAATTGATGGATGTTTAGCAATTGTTTGCTGCTCATATTGTAAATAGTGTAAATACTTGTAAATAAATTTATAGTTACTTCCTCAAGATTGGAATGCTCATTTGAAGAAAGTTGAAGGTGCTACGGACTCGTTACAATACTTACAATAAGTAAGCTATTTTTTGTCTACACTAGAAATTACTAGGAAATTATTTATATGGCAAAACAACGTTTGCCGGGTCAACTAGTATATATATATATATATATATATATATATATATATATATATATACACACACAGTTCAGTGACATTAATGTGACCACCACGCACTTTTGACTTCGACGTTAAGAGTCATTATTTTGAAATTCAGACAAGGTGTGGCAGTGACCATTTTTTATTTTCCTCATTTTTTTAGATGTCAAAGTAGGTCATGAGAAGTGAACATTCTGAAGTTTGCAGCCCCCCAAAAAATTTTGTTCGCACGGTAAAAATTCCAAAAGTTAGATGTTATGCAGCGCTTTTTTGGTAAAACGGCTGAAAGACACCTTTCAGTGAGCTGTAGTTTTTTACAGAAACGCCACCCCAAGGTTATGTTTACATTTATTCATTGTACAGTGTGGAGTTATGAGGACCCTATAGTTATTTCGGTTGGGGTGTGTTGCTTTCTTTAGTTAAGGGGCTGTAAAGTATGGTTTTTAGTCCATTTTCGCTCGACTTTGAACTGCGTTATTTCTCCCTAAAAGCAAACCCCCGAATTTTTTTTAACGTACACTGAAAATTCATACTATGAAGAGAATATGTGGTACGAAAATTGTTTAATATCTCATTGCTTTGAAGAGAAAAAGACTTAGATATTTATCAAATTTTCAAAAAATTGGGGGGTTTTTTGATCGCGTTTAACTCAAAACAGCAACCCTAGAAAAGAATAACTTTTATGAATTGTGGAACCTACAGATGTGTAGAGTAACGTAAAAAAGAAAGTTGCTTGGAGTCTCGTCTAGTTTTTAAGAAAATAATTTTTTTTGTAGCTTATTTTAATGCTTTTTTCTCATAGTAAAATGTGTCCATCAAGTAAGTCAGATCTGCTGAAACTTTAAGTATATAGTAATAATGCATTTAAATTTGTATAGGGAAAGAGGAAAAGACTAAAAACACTTAATTTTGTCTAAATTTTTATAATTTTTAGTTTTTTAATTGCAATTAACTCAAAAAACGTGAAATCCTGAGACTATTATTGAATGCACATATTAACCCATTAATGCCTGACTTTTTTTTCCAAAGATATTTTGTATACTGGTTACACGGCTACAGAACACACTTTTACAATGGTTATGTGCTGCAATCTGTTAATAATGAATTGAAACAATACCAAAGTAATAATTAAACACTATTATTTGGCTTAAATATTCATTTTTGGTCAATTTAGACACTTTTCGAACCGTCCCTAAAAAGGGACGCTAGGCATTAATGGGTTAATAGCTTTGAAATATTGGAAAAAGTAAATTCGGTGAGGTATCTTCAGATGTATTCTAGTGGGAGGTCACAGTGACCTCCCGAAAAATTTCATGATCGAAAAATTTTGCTGATGATTCGGCAAAGTTGGAAACAATACTGCAACATTGAACTTTTCTATTTATTTATTTTTTACATGTTATGATTTTTTTTATATTGTATGATACCTGCATATGTGTAAAACAACGTACAAAATAAAGCGGCCAGGGGTCTCTTCTTAGTTTTATAGAAAAAAAAAATGTAGCAGATTTTAATACGTTCCCCCGTAGTAAAATGTGTCCAGTATGTAGGTTAAATCTGCTAAAACTTAAAATATATGATAATAATTTATGTATGTGTGTAGAGTAATTTTTAAGTGTATAGTAATAGTGAAAAAGAATCACAGCATTTAATTGTGTCTGAATTTTTAGAACTTTTAGCTTCATATTGCAATTATATCACAAAACGATAAATCGTTACTAAGGGAATTATTGAACTTACATATTACTAGCTGGCAATGACTGGAAATATTCGAAAAAGTAAACACTGTGAGGTATTTTTAGAGGCTCCCCAATGGGAAGTCAAAGGAGGTCACTGTGACCTTCAGATAAAATTTCATATCGGGAAAATTTTTCTGAAGATTCAGCAATTTTAGAAATAATACTGCAACATAGAAATTTTCAATTTGTTTATTTTTTACATGTGGGCTTGATCGTATTTTATCATTCGGAAAAATTGGGAAATTCCTTTGGCAAATTAAGAACATCTTCTTGAGAAGTATAAGATACCCATGGGTACTGGAACTTAAATTTTTACAGAATACTATCAAGCACACGTGGGAAAAATGTATCATTAAAAAATCTCAATGTTGCAATAGTTTCCAAATTTGCCGAATCGTCAGCAAAATTTTTCGATCATGAAATTTTTCGGGAGGTCACTGTGACCTCCCACTAGAATACATCTGAAGATACCTCACCGAATTTACTTTTTCCAATATTTCAAAGCTATCAATATGTGCATTCAATAATAGTCTCAGGATTTTACGTTTTTTGAGTTAATTGCCATTAAAAAACTAAAAATTATAAAAAATTTAGACAAAATTAAGTGTTTTTAGTCTTTTTCTCTTTCCCTATACAAATTTAAGTATATCATTACTATATACCTAGAGTTTCAGCAGATTTGACCTACTTGATGGTTTTACACAACAACACATTTTACTATGGGAAAAAAGCATTAAAATGAGCTACAAAAAAAATTATTTTCTTGAAAACGAGACGAGACCCCACACAACTTTCTTTTTTACGTTATTCTACACATCTGTAGGTTTCATAATCCATAAAAGCTTTTTTGTCCTAGAGTTGCTGTTTTGAGTTAAATGCGATCAAAAACACGCAAATTTTGAAAATTTGAAAAATGTCTAAGTCTTTTTCTCTTCAAAGCAGTGAGATATTAAACAATTTTCGTGCCACATATTCTCTTCATAGTATAAATTTTCAGTATATGTTAAAAAAAATTCGGGGGGTTGCTTTTAGGGGGGGAATAATGCAGTTCAAAGTAGAGTGAAAATGGTCTAGAAACCATACTTTGCGGCCCCTTAACTAAAGAAAGCAACCCACCCCAACCCAAATAACTATGGGGTCCTCATAACTGCACACTGTACAATTAATAAATGTAAACATAACCATGGGGTGGCGTTTCTGTAAAAAACTACAGCGCACTGAAATGCGTCTTTCAGCCGTTTTACCAAAAAAGCGCTGCATAACATCAAACTTCGGGAATTTTTACGGAGCGAACAAAATTTTTTTGGGGGGCTACAAACTTCAGAATGTTCATTTCTCATGACCTACTTTGACATATAAAAAAATGAGGAAAATCAAAAATGGTCACTGCCAAAATTTCCCCTTTTTTGTTCGATTTTCAAAATAATGGCTCTTAAATAACCAATCACAGAAGGCACTTGGTAGCAAAGTGTAGTTGAGGGCATATAAAGGGTGTGTGGAGGTTTTGGGAAATATTTCTTTTGTTGGCGTAATGCAAAAACGAAGCGATTTATGCGACGTACAAAAGTCATGATCATTGGCTATCGGGCCAAGGTTGGAAGCATTTCCAAAAAGGATGAATTTTTGAGCTGTTCGCTTGCCGTTATGGTAAAAGTGTACGCTGAATGGCAAAATGGGACTGTCCAAAGTCAGCGACATGGAAAATGCGGTAACACCAGGAGCCATAGATGGCAGAGGCGAACGATGGCTGCGGAGATGCGTTCTGGTTAATAGACGGGCTACCGTTGAGCAACTGACCCTTCAGATGAACCAAGGGGCTATCAGCATCGGCTCCCAAACTACTGTTTAGCGGACGTTGCTGCGTCTGGGCTTCCGAAGCAGAAACCTGGTACATGCACGTATGCTGATTACTGTCCATCGACGACGAACCCTGGAATTTGCATACCAGTACCCAGCTGGACGTCCATTGAGTGGCGACAGGTAGCATTTTCTGTTGAATCACGTTTAATGCTCCATCGGACCAATGGACGCTGGCGTATGAGGCGTAAAACCTCTGAAACCAGAAGTCCTGCAGCATTGTCGAAACTGTCCAAGCCGGATGTGGGAGCATTATAGTTTGGGGAATGTTTTCCTGGCATTCTCTGGGTTCACTGATCAGTGTGGAAGGTACTATGAATCAATGCAAGGGCGCATCTGTTCTTGTGGACCATGTCTACCCCCTATTTGCGCATTGTATCTCCTCAGGATGATGGCATCCATCAGCAGGACAATTGGAAGTGCCATACAGCTGCCAGTGTACGCACGTGACTCGAAGAGCACCAGGATGAGATTACCTTTCTCCCCCGGCCAGCAAACTCTCCTGACTCAGTCTCAATCGAGAATATGTGGGACCAT
Organism: Uloborus plumipes; assembly: GCA_038373865.1. Classification (NCBI taxonomy): domain Eukaryota; kingdom Metazoa; phylum Arthropoda; class Arachnida; order Araneae; family Uloboridae; genus Uloborus; species Uloborus plumipes. The sequence continues at coordinate 21,542 of JAXGGA010002816.1, forward strand.
CTCGATCGAGCGATTCACGCCATGAATCCTCACTCGCCCAGGCCACGGTATTGGAGTCGACATGGCTCAAACTACTAGTGAATACCTTCAGGGCCCTAACTGAGTCTCTTCCTGCACGTCTCACAGCAGTCGGCTATGCGAAAAGTGGTTATTCTGGCATTTGACAGGTGGTCACATTAATGTGACTGGACTGTGTATGTATATACACTGGCGGAAAAAAAAATCCCAACACCAAGAAAGACTTGTGTTAGATAAACGAAATTTAGTAGGCCTGTTTATACAACTGAAAGAAGACATCAATTGAAATTTCGCGCTCCGCGCATAAGTGTGGCGCAGGTGGCGCCACTCAGAACATGCAAAGAAGGCTTGTTTTAAAAGCGTGTTGTTAGGCTCGTGAGTATTATTTTTCCGTGATATTTGACGAATTGCGTTCATGTTAGCCAGGAATGCCTTTAAGCAGACGAAGAAGCCATTATCAACAGCTCACCGAGTTTAAACGAGGTCGTACAATTTGGCTACGAGAAGGTGGATTTTCATTTCGCGATATTGCAGAAAGACTAGGGGATGAATGTTTCCACCATGCATGATTATTGGAAGGTATGGTCAAGGGATGGTACTACCTCAAGAAGATCGAGTTCTGAGCTGCCACGTGGCACGACTGAGAAGGAAGATCGCCAAATCTTGCGTATGGCTGTGGCGCATCGTACTGCATCTGCGGCTGACATTCGAGCTGCAGTTGGTACCGTCGTGACCCAAGGAACGGTAAGAAACTGTTTACTTAAAGGACAGCTCCGAGCCGGGCAGCCTGTAGCCGGTATTCCATTGACTGCAAACTATTGCCGTTTCCAACGGCAGTGGTGTCAAGACAGAGCTCACTGGAGGTCCGAGTGGAGATCTATTGTAATTTATGATGAAAACAGATTATGCCTTAGTGCCAGTGGTGGCTGTATATTGGTCAGAAGGAGGCCAGGGGGTCGCCTGTATCCACGCGATCTACGGCCTAGACACACGGGACTCACACCTGGAGTTATGGTCTCTGGAGCAATTTCCTACGACAGCAGGGGCACTCTTGTGGTTATCCCAAACTCACTGACTGAAAATTTGTCGTCAGTGGTAATTTAACCAGTAGTACAGCCCTTATGGGTAGCCTTCAAGGGGGAGTTTTCCAACAGGATAACGCTCGCCCTCACATCGCTGCTGTAACGCAATGTGCTCTACAAAGTGCTGACATGTTACCATGACCTGCAAAATCACCAGGTCTGTCTCCAATGGATAACGTATGGGATATCAATGGACGGCACCTCGAGCATCATCCACAGTCAGCAATGACGGTCCTAGTATTGACACGTACAAGTGCAACAAGCACAAAGCTCCATACCACAAAGTGACATTCGGCACCTGTATGACATAATGCATGCACGCTTGCAGGCTTGCCTTCAAAATTCTGGAGGTTACACTCTCTATTAAATTAACATAATTTCACTTTGCACAGCATTTTCTTGAGCTTAAATTAGTAGTGATCTTGTACATTTAGTCAATTAAACATGTTAACTAGACAATTGCATTACCCAAATTTCATTACTCTACAGCAATTTTTTCTTGGTGTTGGGATTTTTTTTTTCGCCAGTGTATATCAGGGCCTTAACCAGACTATTGTTTCGAGGAGGGTTTCACCAACACATGTCTCGTGAAATCTATGTGAAAAAAAAATTGATTTTATGTTCAATACTCGATTGCTTTTTGTTACAGCAGAACACGAACTTTTATCGCTTCATACAGTAATGAACCTCAAGGAAAAATTGCGTATAATATACAGTTTTAAAAAATAACTCTTACTGACCCGACTGCGAGAGAGAAAAAAAAACGCGCTGCTCTTCAAAGCATAAAATGTTAAAATTGATTTTTCCGTTGCTCTGTTTAAAGGTTTTGCTACCCCCTACCGCGCTGCTTGGGTCAACATGCATTCATCATTAGAGCAAGCTAGTTAAAAGTTCTTCATTTTCTGCCGTAAAGTTTATAGTTCACCTTCGACGATCTTTTCATCGTAAGCTTGATTTTTGTTCCCGAGATTTTCTTTTCTTTTGAGGATTTATTTTATCGTTTATTTTAGCGCTTTTTGAAAACGGTCTCTTCAAATATCTTCGCTCCTCTAGTATTACTGAGAAATAATCGTACTTCTCTGCGATTATTTTTCAAGAAAAAATTGTTTCATCTAGAGTGCCTTACTGATGCAAATAAGAAAATTCGAGCTACGAATTTTTTGAAAAGTGGTTTAGCTCTATCCCCTTGTTTTTACTTCAAACGAGGAAGAAATATGCAGAGAAAGTTTTAAAAAATCCTAACAATTACCTATAGACATTATATACCAAACTCTGGCATTTGATGTAGTAGGTTTATACATATTTTACTTGTAGTTGATTGGTAGATCATTTAACGTGAAGAAATGGCAACAGGTATGCTTCTACGATCTGAAACTGACATTGCCGTAGCATCAAGTACTCCAGAAAGCACTTTATTTAATTTGGTGCACTGTCTGAAGAAATTAAACTGAATTCAGAAAGTAAAAGCAGACAACTGTATCACATGGAAACGACACACATATTGTCCTTCTACTGCACTGCATCTTACAGCAACGTTTCGCTCTAACACAATAGTACAATTTTGCGGGAAACACAGCAACCTATAGCAGGTTCGCTCGAACATTGTAAGAAAGCCTTTGTGCAACACTGCTTCTGCCGCACAAGACAATGGGATTTTTATTTAACATATTCACCTCAAAATATATATTCCTCTATCTTAAGAAATTAAACTGGAATCTCTACTAATAATAAAGCTGAAGGTTTGTTTTTCTTTCTGTCCTTCTGTCTGTCTGTCTGTTACGCGCGTAGCGCCCAAACCGTTCGGTCGATTTTCATGCCACTTGACACAAAATTAGTTTGTAGCATGTAGTTTTGCACCTCGAAGCGATTTTTCGAAAATTCCTTTTCGTTCTTTTTCTATTCGAATTCTTAGCAGAAATTCGATAAAATAGGGAAGAAATATTTCATACACATTTTCAAGTCTTATGTCATTCGAAAGCTTGAAGTTTTCTGCACAAAATGAAGTTTTTTCAAAGTTTCTACGATTATCAGGAGAGCTGTAACAATTGTTTTTAGAATCCCGAAATTCAAGGCTTACCTTCAGTAAAGCAAGCCAAACGATTCTAAAATGGTTGAGCTCTAGAATAAAATTTGTTTGGAAAGAGAGATAAAATGAATTATTTTATCAACGGAAATCAACTTTTCATGTTGTTACTATGGTTACGTGTTCATACTTATTTTTGTTTCGTTCTTTTTCCAGGGTTGCCAGCGTCAATCTTCGTAGGCTACGGCCAGACGTAGTATTTTTGATTCTACGGTAGTATTTTTTCGGCCCAAATAAAGAGCGTAGTATTTTTCTGGCAACCCTGTTTCCAATATACTAATGACTTAATTAAAAGATTTGGCGGATTTTTTTTTTTCATTTTCATAGATTTCGCATTTCAGCAACATTGATTTTGGCAACGTTTGGAAACAGTAGTATTTTGTAATATTTTTTTTAGAGGAGGCGTAGTATTTTTTTGTTCCAATTCTCTGGCAACCGTGTCTTTTTCCCGGTGAAGATGCTTTGGGACCCTGCTTGGCGCGTTTTCAAAAAGTCAACTACGTAAAATAGCTAGGGTTACCACGCTTGGCGCGCCTATCGTTCATTTAGCGAGAAAAGGGTGCCTAAAGCACAGATTAACAAAATATCGCATCAATTGCGATATTGCATCGTTTTTTTAAAGGGTTTCATTTCGGAAAATGTATTGTTTTGTTTTTTAAGCTAGGAAAGAAAACTTTCTTCTTCTTTTAAACTTTGGTAAGATTTCTGTTGGTTCCTGTTATCAACAAAATTGTTCTTATTTTCTCTTTTGGCTTATTTTTGTCCATCTTCTTTGGGGTTGCATTCGAATGTTCCAAGGGGGTGTTTTACCCCATTTATCGGGTAAATCAGTGTTTTCAATGCAAGGTGATATGAATTGGTTAACAAAAGTGATATGAATTGGCGCGACCACCTGGCGATATATCGCCAAGCTTTTGATCGCCAAGTATTTGACGCCAAATTGGCGATTTTTTTTTTTTTTTGATTTAGGTTCAATTTGGCGCTGTTGGCGATATTTTGCGAAAAATCCACTGAATGATGTTAAAATCGACGATATTTAGGATATTAATCATTGTAAAACATTTTTTTGCATTGTTTCGTAGCAAACTAGGGATACAAATGTTTGAATTGTTATCTTGCTCACTCCAAGCACTATTTTAGCACTTAAGGCATCTACTAAGAAATTTACACGTAAAATTAAGTAGTGTGGGGTCCATATCAGATCTTTATATCACTTTGAAGGAATTATAGTTGAATTACAACTAAAATAGAGCATTTTTTCTGCTATATCAATTATTTTACAAATGAACTTTTAATTTTATACCACGGGCAAAGCCGTGCGGGTACCGCTAGTCTGAAAATAAAAGCAAACAACTGTATCATATGGAAACGGTTCACATGTTTGTCCTTTTACTCAACAGCATCTGATAGCATTGTTTTGCTCTAACACGAAGGTGCAAGTGCGAGAAACAAAGCCACCCATATAGCACGGTTTCGATCGAACATAGTAAGAAAACCGCTGCGCAGCACTGCTTCTGCACTGCAAAAAATAAACTGTTGTTTTTACAGAATAACACTGTAAACAGATGTTCCAGTTTAAAACTGTAAACTGCACAGTAATAAACTGTAAATTAGTAATTTTACAGTTTATTACAGTAAAATTCGCTGTATTACACTGCAAAAACAGCAGTATAATACGGGCAGCAGAGGTTCGAGTTTAAAACTGTAAAATGCACAGTAATAAACTAAAATTAGCAATTTTACAGTTTATTACTGCAAAATAAGCATTTTTCCATTCATTACTGTAAAATATCCCAAGTAGCACACTTCGTTTTTTAAAGGTTGTAAAACGGTTATTAACGTTGTAACAACCGCTTAAAAACGTTTATAAAACGTTTAAAGGTTATTTGTGCTACTTGGGATGCAATTTTACAGTTTTGTAAAATATGCAATTTTACAGTTTATCACTGTAGAATTAGCAATTTTACAGTTTATTACTAAAAATTAGCTGTAGTATACTGTAAAAACAACATTTTATTTTTTGCAGTGTGCAGCACTAAACACAATGTGACTTTCATATTTAAAATTACCTCAAAATACATTGAAACCTCGACTTTACGTTTCCCAAGAGACTAGATGAAAAAAACGTTAACTTCGGTAAACGTAAAATACGAGAAATACATAGAAGGCCCCTGCTGAAGGGGCCTGCTGGAAAAACCGTAAGTTGCGGAAAAATGTAGTTTGGAGGGACTTAAAATCGGAGTTTCACAGATCATAAGAAGTAATGTGGAACTTGTGATACACAAATGAAAATTTAGATTTTTTTTATTACTCAGTTTTTGATGCCATATCATAAAGTGCTTCGCAGAGTTAATATTCGGTGAGGTTTGCCGATTTGAGGGAATCTTCGTTCATCAATAATAGGCCGAAGGGTAGGTTGTCTTATGTTCAGTAGAAGCAGTATACTACCGCATTTCGCTTTTTTGGCGTAAAATGCGTTAATTTTTATGAAAAAAGTTAGATATATGTGTAATAAAAAGAGAAAAGGTAAGATAAACTAGAAAAATGTATGCATCACTTTAATGCAACGAAATTCCCGAAGCAAATGTTTTATTAGATTTATTTTTATCCAGCGTGATTTTTTATGGCTTTTTTTTTTTTTGAAAATCTTTTGCTGTTTTTTTTATTATTATTTACTTATTATTATTATTATTATTATTATTATTACTACTCTTATTCTACTAACACTACACTTGCTAATTTCTGATGTTGGAAAGAAAAGTCACTGTTCAAAAGGTTTCATGTGCCCATTTTCCTTTCAGTCTCATCTTCTAGCCCATTTGGTACAATTGTATTGGAAAGAATAAAGGATTTTGTCAGAATGATTTCTCAAAAATAAATACACTTCTGATTAAAAGTCCTCAGTGAGCCCTACATGGTAAAATTGGGTCTTTTTAAAAAGAAAATGACGCCAGAGCAAAATCTTTAGCAACCAACTAACCTAATTTAAGCTTTATTCTGAAAACCAATGTCGTAATCCAGTTCGGAAGCACTGTAAAAATGTTTAACTTTTCGGGACTTTTTAAAGTGATTCCTGTGTCGGATTTTCTTGTTTTCTTTGTTTTTAAAAGTCCGTTACTTCTTTTTTTTTTCCAACTGAAAATCTTTTGGGCGTATCAGTTAGAAGTTTTGAAATACTTTTGACCTTTCTTTTTGCTTCACGTCCGAGTTCCAGTAATGGAAACTCATTTTAAAACATGGAATAAAAACGGAAAATATTATTTGGCAGTTTTGCTTTACGACAGGTTTTAAACTCTTCCTGTGTTCATTGCATTGCAAGTTAAATACTTAAAGAAAAGTTGAAATAAGTATGCAATCAAGATGAAATTTTACTGACATACATTTTGCATAAAATTCTAAATCACAGATACACTTTCTATTTTAAATTATTGCTACTATTTGGAAAATTTCTCATATGCCTTAGTATAAATTAACATAACTCCCAAACATAAGAAAATGTCCAACTAAAATAAACCAGTTATTAAAGTTCGTTTGTTTATAGTAATAAAAAAGGATTGTTAAAAAAAAGACATTCATGAAAACTTCATTGAATTTAAGCATAGTGAAAATTTATCTAAACATTATTCGTATGGGGGCATATACCGTTTACAATTGAATGCATATTTATAACTCACCAATTCATATTAATTAGCTGCGTATCTGTAAATACCTATAAAAGTGTAACTTTTGTTTATAAACTAATGTGACAAAACATTTTTCGTCTAAACACATGTAACCTTGAAGCTATAGGAAACGTGGGATTTTATTAAATATGTTTTTCCTCGCGTGTCTCTTTTCTCCTTTAACTAAAACTATTTATATCTTCTATCTTCTATCGGCCGTGTCCTGGCAAATTTACGATCTTACTTTAACCAAGCATAATGAGCGAGGGTAATTAACCTCTAATTAATTTGCGTTTACTTCTTATCTCTAAATACCAAATCACCTCACGTGTCAGGGCACTGAACAGGTTTTTCAATTTACACCACAGACCATTTCCACCAACAGTGATTGATCGTAAATTGTGTTATGAGATTCGCATTAAGTTTTTAAGTCGTCATATACAGTAGAAACACATTTTTCAAACAATATTGTCTTCGTTTGAATGCTGTAGGAGAAGAATCAAACGGCCAAAAAACAGTTGTTATTCTTACAGTATAATACTGGCAGCATAGGTTCCAGTTTAAAACTGTAAAAGCACAATAATTAAAAGTAAAGCTAGCTATTTTACAGTTTATCACTGTAAAACTAGCAAACTTACAGTTTATTACTGTAAAATTAGCAATATTATCACAAAATTAGCTGCATTATACTGTACAAACAGTATAATACTGGCAGCAGAGGTTCCAGTTTAAAACTAAAATGCACAGTAATAAACCGTGAACCTAGAAATTTTAGCAATTTTGTAGCTTACTACTGTAAAATTAGGAATTTTACAGTTAATTACTGTAGAATTAGCTGTATTATACTGTAAAAACAACATCAATTTTTTACAGCGCACATAATAAATCTTTGATAGTAGACGAGTGATGAGACATTTTTATAGTGTTGGATTTTGATACTTTGATTGTAAACAGAATGGCAGCCTATTTTGTGCACTGTTCTGTACTGTGTTTTGGGTATTATTTAAGTAAACATAGTATAAATGCAGCAACAACGCTGACTTTGCTGTAAAAATAAATATTGCTCGTTTTGCTTCACAAATGTTCGATACGTAAACCTTTCGTGTTGTGGGAGATATCAAGTCTAAAGACGAATACTTGTTCTATATTTTTTATTATTTATTTATCTTAATTATTCATGATAAAAGAAAACAAGCTGCTTTTAACATACGTGTCACCTAGGAGCTCAAATTTTCAGGGTGGAAGAGAAGATAGTTAAATGTTTGGAGAGTTTTTTCAAGATGCATTAAGTTTAGATTGCATCATGTCGATAAAATAAAAAGCGATGACGGTTTTTATTTCAATCAAATAGCAAAAATTAAATTAATAAATGATTTGAATTTTGACAACTCGAATTCAACTGTTTTTCGCAATGACAAATTGAGATAGGTGCGTGTTTGTGTGTGTAGGTTCCTTCTCCTCCATGTCCTGCATGGTTGTGCAGCGGGACAGTTGCAGATTCCGTCTCGCTGCTTCACCATGTGTTGCATCGGCCCCCTGCAGGGACCGGTGAGCAGGTCCGGGTCGATAGAGCACTGGGACGGGAGACGTTGTCAGACTGCCAAGCTGAAAGGGGGACTACACCTTCGGTTGAGGCTCAAAAAGAAAACATATTGAAATTTGCCATTGCTCAAAAAGAAAAAGAAAGAAAGAATGGCTTAAAACCATTTCTGAAAAATTTAAACCATGTTTTTCGCAAACAAGAATATGATAGAAACCTATCAAAAAATAATAAGTGAGTAAATAAAGAGAAGTAGAACTTTGCGAAGAATAATAAAAATGAGCCCAAAATATTTTTCATCTACTCCATCTGAATAGCACTTGAATAATACTAACAACAGGGCGTAAATAATTCGTAAATAAAAGGAATCATTATTAAAATAAGGATCACAATTCTCTAAAAATTCAATAAAATAACGTTTGTAAAAGGCAATAAGAATCAGAACTTTAATTTACTTTGAAATATGCATATTTGATTTCATTTAAATTTTCCATACCGTATGCTCCTCAAAAACGCCCGTATATGTCGTTTGCGGGGGGTGGGGGGTGAAGGATAAATAATTAGAGGTTAAAAGACAAATAAATGAATAAATAAGGTGGTAAGGTGGGGCAAATGCGTCCATGGGGTGGAGCGTTCCGTGAACAATATGTAAATGGTGACCTGAAAAAAACTTCCTGCATGAATCGAATACGTTGGGTAAATGTCTAGTGATAGCTCTATTATAAAGATTGAAAGGTTAGAATTCCCTTTCCTTTGTTGCATCACCCAATTTAGGTCAACAAATGCAGCTTCCATTTATAAATAGTTAATAACATACTCAGTGGTGCGTTTCGGTTAAATACTGTAACCAGACTTTGTTTATACGAGAGGATATATTAACCTTCTTAAAAGTAAAATGGGCAAGTGCCTTTGCTGTTTTGTTGCAAATGCTATCTCTGTAATTTGCCTTCAACTTTTCTTTTAATTCCTTTTTTCAAACCATTCTTTATTTGTTTTCTTTTAAACCTCTACTAAATTCAAGTTGTGTATTAATTTAGGAAAATTGTTCGGAAAACCTGTGTTCGAAAAAGTGGATCAAGGGAGAACGTACTTGAAAGATGATTCCCAAGGAATGTCGGTTTTTATAACAACTAAAAAAGGAGGAGTCAAAGCAGCAGCTAGGTGATTTTGAACTCCAAAATCAACTATTGTAGGCCATTTAAAAGGTAGGCAAAGTAGAAAATCATCACTTAGGAACACTTAATAATTTAATGTTTGGAAACATCCGAAAAGATGAAAAAATTGAAAATTTGGAAAATTAAGGAATTAGACTTGTATATTCGCTTCTGTACAGTATGCCAAAAAATGTAGAAGAAAGATCAAGTTATTAAGTAAGTATGAGCTCGATGCAAAATATTTATCCCAAATACAATAAAATGAGAAATATCAAGGCGATGCCAATTGAAATCAAAACGAAATCTTAAGTGTCTAAAAAAATATTGCAAATTATTTGAATTAAAACATGCTTTATCTTACACATGTTGAAGTAAGAATTAAAGAGTTTAAATCGAACAATATTAAAAACAAACGTGAAAAAATACTAAGTTTTATAAAAACGCGTATGTGGAAAAAGAAATACAATCACACTATTTTTTTTCTCGCTCGTACTACCAGTTCTTAAGTTTAAGAAACTTGTGTTTTTTTTTTTTTAATTTTACGCGTTTCATTTTTTAATCAAACTAAGATTTTTTTTTCTTTTTTACTTCTCAGCACTCTATTTTAATTGATGCTTTTAATTATGTGACTCATTAGCATGACATAGTTAAAATTAATCTTTTTTATAAATTAATAATCTGCTTTTTAATTAATATTTTGAAAGAAAATAAATTTTTGTACAATTCATTTAGTCTAAAAAGATTTTACTCTAAAAATATTTCATCAATTGCTGTTACCTTTTTTACATTTTTATAAATTCATAATTAGAATTTAAACCCGTCTTTCAGTGCAAGTGCTTTTTCCCCGTTCATCTTCAAAATAAGTGTTTTACAGTTTTTTTGTGTGAAATTCACAAAAAATTAAGCTTTAATCTTAATTTATCTTTACACATGGTTTTTCTGAAATATGAATTAAATCACCTCAATACTAGATTTTTTAAAAAATGTCTCAAAAATGTACGTACCTTAAAGCAATTATCCATTTGTGGAACTAAAATTTTCAAAGACATTCATCTGCTCTTTGTCTCAGTCTAATAAGCTTTCGTGCCATACATTTTTTAAGCATTTCAGGTTTCTTGCAGTATGTAAATTTTTGCTGCCATTAGGCTTAGTTAGAACCTTGAGTTTGAAAAGCGTTTAAATTATTTTTTGATGGATTTCAAAAATCTACGTCCGATTTCACTTCTTAATTTAAATAAAAATTTCGATTTCTTTTCTCTTACTCTTCAGTCAACTTTCAGAAAAATGTTCCATTTTCGACATACTCTATAATTAGAATATATTTCTGAAATAGTATCATTTAGGAATGCAATTCATCAATGGATTTCCTGAAAATCCAGCAATCTTTCCGCAAAAATAATTTTCAACACTAGCAGTTGCGTAAAATATAATTAGTTTATTCATGTGACTATAGCAGTAATATATTCATAAATTTTATATAAAGCACCTTTTGCTGCTTTAATATAATAGAGCTCTATTTTGCGGGTATTTCAGAGAAAGCTTATGCACAGACTTTAAAAGCACCTTTAACGTTTGTCACTTGCATAAGGTGATGAATTTCTTTAGCTAACCCTTAACTACCGCTGGTGTATATATACGCCTTGCTCAGTCAGTGCATGAACTGCCCCGGACGTATAGGTACAACCTTCCGAAATGTTATCATTTGCATTGTACTGCTGCCAATAAAATTATTCCCAAAGCTTTAAAATGTAATGCAATATTTTGTATTTTCTTTCTTTTTTTCTCTTATTCTTTGTTTTGTGAAAATAAAGTTTTCAGACAGAAAAATTTGCACCTATTTCCCCCCTAATAATTTATTAGAAACATCTTGTAACTTTGATTTTTTTTTTTTGTCATTATTGTTTTTCAAAACATGTAATAATCTGTTTTTCATTTAAGTATCAAAGATACGAAAGCTTTTTCTCTAAGCTATTATCTGTTTATAACAGAAATATCTTTCAAGCTTGTCACATGTGAAGCCAAAAATCCATTTCTCATTCAAGTATCATAGTCCAATTTGCATTGCAATACCAAAATCTAGCCCCGAAAGTTTTTTCTCAAAGCTGTCATCAGTTTATGATAGAAATTTCTTTCAAGCTTGTCACATGTGAAGCTAAAAATATATTTTTCATTCAAGTATCATAGTCCATTCACTGAAATTTCTTCTTAAAAGCAACTGAGTTTTTACTGAAACATCTTTTACGCTATTTTTATAAGTATTTTCAAAACAGCTAATTGTTCATTTTGCAGTACCGAAATCTAGCCCCAAGAGTTTTTTTTCTCAAAGTTATCATCTGTTTAAAAAAGAAATATTTTTCAAGCATTGTCACATATAAGACTAAAAAACCCACTTTTCATTCAAGTGTCATTGTCCATTCACCGAAACGTCGTCTCAAAAGCAACTGCTTTTTCACTGAAGCATCTTTTACGCTATTTTTATAAGTATTTTTCAAAATATCTAATAGCTCATTTTGCATTGAAGTACCGAAATCTAGCCCTGAAAGTTTTTTAGAAATATATTTACATTTATTACCTGCAAAACATAATAAATTTCTCTGCTCAATAATTTTCAAAAACAGTAGCAGTCTAGCTTTCGCTTTTCCTCAAAGCATCCCATCCCATTCATGGATTCTCCCATCCTCTCAGCATCCCTCTGGGCCTCGACTTTATACCAACAGATGGCGCTCGATGCGGCTCCTTCCCCCCTCTGCTAAGTGTATATATCCGTGGCAGACCATTCGAGTATGAAGTAAAATCTTGGCGCTCCTCTTTACTGTAGTTTAAAACCTAGCACCGCTATATTTCCAATTCAAGGCTAAGAATTTAAATTTTTCTTCAGAAAAGTCTCCGACTTGTCATGGCGGAAGTAGAAGACACTTGTGCGGCAAAGCATGTGGATGAGCAGGTAAGATGGGATGCTTGGAAAAGATGAAAGTCCGGATTAGACAGAGAGAAGATTCGGGTATAACCCAAAGGGGGTGTATTTCCATGGATAGAAGATTCCGCGATCCTTCGCAATTTCCTTGGGATTCAAAGGGTTTTTGAGAGATTCAGTGAATTTTTGACCAAGTAAAACTTAAAGCACGCTTATAAACCCGGGATTTCGAATTAAAGAGTTGAATTCTCAAATGGGCTCTTTGGTTGTTTACTTCGCGGAGAGAGCAACCGGTTGGCAGGTGAATAAGATCGCATTGATTGGGTTTTTTTGAAAGCTTTTAGAGGAAGAGTTCTCGTGTTTGGAAGAAATTGTACGAAACTAATTTGGTCGGGTTGAAAATGAAATATATTTTTTCTGAACCGATCTTAAGCTGTTATTTTATGATGTAATATTGCGATTTGTCTTTAGTAGTTTTCAAACTAAATGTTGAGAAAAAATGTTTAGCATCAATAAATTTATTTTTTTTTGCAGTGAATGAGAATAGTGTCATTGGGTATTACCAAACTGATGTTGAGTAGTTACTTTCTAATATAATTTTACTATTTTTCTTCTGTAATTTTCAGACAAAAACTTGACGGAAAAAAATTGTGAGTTTAATATTTTCTTACTGATATGAAAACAGTGTCATTGAGTGCTGGTAAAGTGATGCAAAGTAGTTATTTTATAATTTAATTTTCCTACTTTTCTTTGATAATTTTTAAACTAAACCTTGAGAACAAATGCTCTGCATGAAAAAAAAAAACCTACAAAATGAAAACGACGTCATTGACAACTGGCGAACTGATGTTCTGAATAGTTATTTTATTATATAATTTTCCTACTCAGTCTTAAGTAATTTTCATACATATAGAATAAAACTTTTGCAACTTTCCTTTCGTAATTTTCAAATTAAAACTTGTGAAAAAAGGTCTACATCAATAATTATTTTTTACTGATACAAACATAGCGTCATTCGGTATGCGTTCACGGATAGATTAAAATAAATATTTTGACTAAGTTCTTATAAAAAAAACTTAGTAGAGTAACAATAAAAGTACTTCTTGATCTGTTTTTTCTATGATCATATTTTACAGTAAAAACAACATGAAGATGCATTCTGGTGAATGCAACTTATATTTTTTTGTTTTATCAATAAATGTATTTATAAAATATTTAGCTATTGAGAGCAAATCAAGTAAAATGCAGTATTTCTGCACAAGTTTTGTGACATATCTATTTAAATGATTAACAGTGTTTATATATATATATATATATAGTATAGTATATATATGATAGTATATAGTACTATATATATATATATATATATATATATATATATATATATATATATATATATATATATATATATATATATATATATATATATATATACATACATATATATATATATATATATATATATATATATATATATATATATATATATATATATACATACATATATATATATATATATATATATATATATATATATATATATATATATATATATATATATATATATATATATATATATATATATATATATATATATATATATACATACATATATATATGTGAAAAATGATTCATAGCATGTATAAAAAAGATTTCATTCAAAAGTGCTCTTAGAATAAAATATTTTGATTTATCTTCGCATTGATTTTTTTTTTTTTTAATTTTTTTTAACGGTCCAAAGTAATGATTGTTTCTTGAATTCTTACTAACATAAGTATTTAAATCTTAGTACGTGTCAAGTTTTCTGCTTGACTGTTTAAAATTTCTCTACTAGTTATTTTCTTCATATAATGCGGTTGCATTTTCATTAAGTTATTTTGCTAAACTGTCTGTGATGTATGGAATGTTCCCATTAACAATAAAAAAAAAGATGACACGGTATTGGAGAATTTACACGGGGGTGAATTCGTGAAATTTTCAGTTATAAAACGCCAACATTATTTCTCACTGCAAAGCCCTAAAAGTGTCCTTTCGATGACAGTACGTGCCTCCTGTATGATTTTAGCTGCAAATAGCGAATCAGAATAACTGTTTCTTACCACATGCCATTTTCCCAAAAAACCACATTTTACGCATTTTTTGATAAATCTGTAGCGGCCTCCAAAGCGTGGATTCACAGAAAAAACGTCATTTCTGGCACCAAAAACGCATCGCATGAATCACTCGCGAATCCCCAACATGTTTCTGTTTTACCACTGCACATTAAACTCTATTTATGAAATTATTTCTAAAGGCTCTAGATAGAGACGGAGTGACTTTCTTAGATACACTGGAAAAAATAAACGTGTTTTTACAGTATAATAAAGGCAGCAGAGGTTCCAATTTAAAACTGTAAAAGCAGAGTAATAAACTGTAAAGTTAGCTATTTTACAGTTTATTACTGTAAAACTAGCAATTTTACAGCTTATTACCATAAAATTAGCAGAATTATTCTGTAAAAACAACAATGCAATACTGGCAGCAGAGGTTCCAGTTTAAAACTAGCAATTTTGCAGTTTATTACTGTAAACTAGAAATTTTACAGTTTACTACTGCTAAATTAGAACATTTTCCAGTTTATTACTGGAAAATTACTACAAAATTAGCTGCATTATACTGTAAAAACAACATTTATTTTTCACAGTGTAGTGAAGAATTTAAAATTAAACTATCCGAAACGGAAAATAAAGCCTGGCTGGCATTCAAATCAGCATGCCACTTTTCATACAAGAAAATGGATATCCTATGAATCAAGCGTGTATTTTGTCTCTACAGAATCCCATACTTTCATTGAAAGGACAGAAAAAGACTTTAGATATGTTTCACAGTACATAATCGAATCTTTGAGTAGTGACTAATGTTATTTAAATGGGAATTGATGTTTCCAGAAAATCAGCAGTAATTGCATACAGTACAAGAGGTCTCGTGTTAGTAAATAAACGTGAATGTAAATAAAATGAAATACAAACGGCAGTAAATAAAATCAATCACTAGATCGTTTTCAACAAATAGTCAGATGAGGATGAGTGAGATGTCTCCCGTTTTTAATAAAGTTGAGCTACGCAAATTTTAACCAGTCACTTATTTTGACTTTTATTCTATCATTGCTTATACACTAACGTTTTTTACTTCAGATAAAAGAAAAAAAACTATATACTTACACCAAACATGCACGTTTTAAAGCTTCCACCGCAACCCTGTAGAAAGTAGACATGGGAGAGTTTTCTCCTAACCTAGCGAAATTTCAAGAAGAGTATTAATGGACGGAGCTATTTCTATTCCCTCTCGATCTCTAATTCCAATAAATAAAAAAATAAAACAAACAAAATAAAGAGATGAATAAACAAAATAATTTTATAAAATAAGTAAATGAATAAAACAAATGAAGAAATAAGGAAAACTAATGCTACAATAATTAAATAAACAAAAATCATCCCAACCTAAAATAATGAGAATCTTTCCGATTTTCGATCAATCACGAAAAGGAGATTTTGATCTTTTATATTCAGTACATTAAGCATACTAGTTCAAGGGCATAATGTATAAATAAAACAAATATAAATAAAAATGATTAATAATGAAATAAATTAATAAAATAAGTAAATAAATAAAATTAACAAAGAAATAAATAAAACTAACTAATAATAAAATAAATAAATAAACAAACATTACCTCTCAATCTAACCCTACTTAACCTAAGATAATGACAGTCATTTCCGATTTTCGATCAATCATGAAAAAGAGATTTTGATCTTTTATTTTCAGTACACTAAGCACACTAGTTTTCGGGCAGAATATCAGAGCTTTTGTTAATAAACCTTCAATCAATAAATCTAAAGCCCAGAACTATGATTGAAAATATCAAACATGTTTTCGTTCCCTCCGGACAGCAAGTTTTATGAAAGGACAAATGTTATGAAGATTGATCTAAATCTCTATATAGGTAAATGTTGACGTATTTTCATTCTATCATATTTAATAATACAGAGATTTTTCACCTTAATAGTATCTAAACTCGCTTCATTTATTTCAAATGATAGTACGATTATGGGAGAGTTGAAATAGTTTTGCAGCATACAACGTAAATTATATGCGTTCTGTATAGTTGTTTATTTTAAAATATTAAATTATCCCACTATACCGTATTGCCGATTGTCGTGTTTGAAGTGCAATGTTGAATTACGAAAACATAAACTAGACCAAGTACAGTTAATACGGAGTACAACTGATGCAAGAGCTTGAATTTTCGACTACGTATTAGCCCAAAATTGCGAACTTTATGAAGAAGGGACATACCAATGCGAGTTTGACTTACGTATGCGTCCAGACAGGGAGATCCCGTCTTTATCATTATTATTTATTAATATTTTTAGTATCATTATTATTTTTTATTCATTTTATTTATTTAGAATTGTTATTATTTTTTTATTTTATTTATTTCGTGTTGTTATTATTATTTTTTATTTTTTCAATATATTTTGATTTATTTAGTAGTGTTATTATTATTTTATTTCTTTTCATTTATTCAGCACTGTTATTATTATTATTATTATTATTATTTGGGGAATGATTCGTTCAAAAATGTTTTTTAAATGCCCAACAATGAATTTCCATGGCTTGCTTTCAACTGTTACCCAGGGTGTATAAGTGATTATATCTTATGAAGCAATATACTACAACGTTCCTAGAATATGAGGCATGACTTTGCCCAATAGAAAATGCTTACATTCGAAACTGTTTCTGAGTTAATGTAATGACGCTGTTAATGCTAAGCTGGGTATGTCGTGTTTGAGGTTAAGTTGAAACCGCGTTCCCAGTCGCAAGTTTATACACTGTAAAAAATGTTGTTTTTACAGTATAATACAGCTAATTTTATAGTAACAAACTGCAAAAATGGCTAATTTTACAGTAATAAACTGTAAAATTGCTAATTTTGCAGTACTAAGCTGTAAAATAGCAGTTAAACTGTAAATTACAGTTTATTACAGAGCATTTTACAGTTTTAAATTGAAACCACTGCTGGCAATATTATACTGTTATTTTACAGTATAATGCAGCTAATTACGGCATTAAATTTTACGGCAATGAATTGTAAAATTGCTAGTTTTACGGTTTATTCCTGTGCATTTTACAGTTTTAAATTGGAGCCTCGGCTACCAGTATTATATTGTAAAAACAACAGTTCATTTTTGCAGTGTATGTGTTTTTTTCCTTCCAAAAATACTTAGAAATGACTAAAAAACATCAATTTAAGGAAATAAATCCCTTTTTAAATATTTAATAGCGCTTATTTCGAAGAAGATAGCTATACTTATATTTGTGTTAACTATAAATCAGGTTAACGTTTACCATCTCACTCGGACTAAAACTTCAAACATTGTATGGGTGTCTTCTTAAAGAAAAAAAAACTATTCTTTAAAACAATCTGTCGTTGCTTATTACGTTAGCATAACAGCTTATTCATTTGTGCGTCAACTTGTCCCACCTGAGTACAGTTGATAGATTTCAAAAATTATTTTAAAGATTTTTAAATATAATATATATATATATATATATATATATATATATATAATACTTTTTAATAAGGAAGTTGAAACCATTATTTAACAGGAAAATAGTAATTAAAATAGATACGCATTAAAAAATTTTTCATTCTCTCGCAATACTTTCTATTCATATTTCAGTACATAGTGTTCTTAAAAAATCAGTGTTTCCAAAGGCAGATTTTTAGTTACATCATTGCTACACCTATTTCAACTAATCCCTTACTTTTTTAAACTGAAATCTTTTCCTCTAATACTAGGTTTTTTTCTTTCTGTGATCGTTAAAAATATGATTGGAAGTACGCAAATATGACACGAACACTAAGTGTTTTAAGTATCGGGAAAAACAAATTTAGGAGCGAGGAACTAGTTCGTTAAAAATGAATGGAATATTGATCTCAACGATGGGACGAATGGTGTCTGTAATAATATCGACTGATATTTTTACCTTGATTACGACTGTTTACAGCTCAGTTAAACATAAGGAGATGGTATTTGAAAAATAAATGTACATTACATGCTGTTGTGTTACAGTAACCAAAAACAAAGCGGAAAAGAAAAATTAAAATACTTTAAAATACGATATATATATATATCCTATAAAATCTCCAAGATTAAGAAGGTAAGCAATCAGATCCTAAAACTTCTGAAGTTTTTATAGAAGAAATGAAAAATAGCATCAGTGAAAGATTTTATGCACTTAACACCAGATTCAATAGTACAGTGTAGAAGTCTTCAATCTGGGTTCCACGAGCCCTAGGATTCCCTTTAACTTTGATAGGGGTTCTCCCAGTGATCCTTATTTGCTTAATCAAAGGGCCAAAATTTTATAAAATTTTAGTTAAAAAGCCCATTAGTTACCTTAATAAAATAAAGATGCAATGATTAATTTTGTAGATTTTAGAAAGATAAAACTGATTCCCTATTTTTTCTGGTCTTTGATCAAGAGCTTCTTTCAAGAAAAAGGTTAGTTGCAAGGGTTCCCCTGCGTGTAAGAGGTTAAATGCCTTTGGTATAGAACATATCGCACATCCAGAATGAAAGGGGCACATCTCAAAAAATGCATTTTTTGGAAATATCTTTAAAAAGCATACCTTAGTACACTTCACATGAGAAACTGGCCCATTTTTTTCTAGAATTAACAGTCGCAGCTAAAAAGCAACTTGTGCCCTTATCATTCTGTCGATTCTGCCGATTGTGAAGGGAGAATTGAGTTTGAAAGGAGCACATCTTTGAAAATCAGAGTTCGCCGAGCGTCATTGGTGCAAATTGTGGTTAGTACTTTTTTAAAACCAATTAAGAAAACCGTAATTTAGATTTGTTTTAAAATGACACTCGTTTTAATTGTTATTAAGTATAAATTTTTTGTGCACAAGTAATTTATGAAGGGTTCCTTTTCTTAAAAATAGAAGAATAGTATTATGTAACATAGCGTCAAATCATTAGGAATTAAAATTTGATTTAATATTGTTCTGAAATGAAACAGCGATATGTAGGATAACTCACGACAAGAACTTCCAAAACAAATTAAAGGGTGTATATGCCGATGCCTATAAGAATAGCTAATTTGAGATGTGCCCCTTTCATTCTCCACGAAAATGGAGAATGAAAGGGGCACTTCTCATTAATTACTGACTTATTTAAAATTGGCCGGGAAACGCACACCATAGTCACCTAACAGAACCTTTAATCAACCGAGCAATGAAAGTTTGGCTAGTTGTAATAATTTATTAGAGACAGGGCAACGATTTAAAAAAATTTAAATTTTCAAATCGATTTTTCTCAAAATAGCTATTTTGAGATGTGCCCCTTTCATTCTGGATGTGCGATATATTTAAATGCTTTCAAATGAAACATGTTTTTCATTATTATTATCGCTATTGTCATAATCAAATTTAAGGTATTATATTGTAAGATTTCTTCATTCGCATCTTGACTTTGGAATAAAAGTCATGAAATGATAAATGAGCAAATCGTGTGATGCACACGTGCCAATCATATAAAGCGAAAAATCAATTTTTGTGTAAAGGGATGATTTCAATAAATTCAATAAACTACGTTTGTGGTGAATCATCAATTCGTTTGTCAGCCAGAACTGATGAAAGAAGAAATGATTTATTTTGAAATAAAATCAATAAGCTACAATTATAAAAATCTGGTGTGGACACTCACACTGCTTCCTTTTACATCTATTTCAGAAGAGCTAAAATTTCACAAAACTGCATAGGGTGTATAAAGAACGAAAATACATTATAATATTTCCTTAGAGTAAGCAAGAAAACATTTTACACAATTACACACCTAGTTTAT
The DNA here is from genome assembly GCA_038373865.1 of Uloborus plumipes. Taxonomy (NCBI): domain Eukaryota; kingdom Metazoa; phylum Arthropoda; class Arachnida; order Araneae; family Uloboridae; genus Uloborus; species Uloborus plumipes. Next base: position 41,887 of record JAXGGA010002816.1, read on the forward strand.
TGTGAGTTAATGCAATAAAAATTTTCAAAATGATGCTTCCTCTAAACATCAACACTGCAAAAACAAACTGTTGTTTTTACAGTTTAATACTCGCAGCAAAACCATGCCAGTATAAAACTGTAAAAGCACAGTAATAAACTGTAAAACTCGCTATTTACAGTGTATTTCTGCAAAACTAGCATTTTTACAGTTTATTGCTGTGGAATTAGCATTTTTACAGTTTATTACCATGAAATTAGCTGTATTATACTGTAAAACCAACAGTATAATAGTGGCAGCAGAGGTTCCAATTTAAAACTAAATTGCACAGTAATAAACTGTAAAACTAACAATTTTACATTCTATTACTGTAAAATTAGTATAAAATTAGCTGTATTATACTGTAAAAACATCTATTTTTTGCAGAGTACAATTTAACATTATTCAGTGAATTATTCGCTAAATATCACCAAAAACGCCAGCTTGATACCAGATTAAAAAAATAACTACTTATTTTTTTTTCTCTATTACGATACTTTCTTTACTATAATAAAAGGAAGTAAAAACGCGATGACAAATATTTTTATGAAATAAAAACGTTTGTTAAAGGAAAACACGAGAAAACGCTTATTTTGTATTTAGGTAATTGTGAAATGTAAATAATAGAACTGCAGAAATATTATTTTTCTTCATTGTCTCACTTTCCCGAATAAAATTCTAAACTTTAAATATGCTTTAGCACTTTTATCACGTTTTATATGAAGCCATATTGTTTCGTCTGAGCCAAATGGCCCTCTTTTTGGGAACAATAGCTTCATCCCTTTGATATTTTCAACTCACTTGCTATAAATTCATCCTTTTTACTGGCGTCACGTAATATTCCATTTGAGATTTTTTTTCAGCATCTGCGAGTTTCTATTCACGCAGCATCTCACTGAGTAATACAGTTACATTTTTCCAAGAGTAAAAAGAAAGTCAGAATGAGCTCAGAAGATGCATCAAAGTAACTTCAGATTTCTTTCGGAATTTTGATACAGTGAACTCTCATTTATACACCGCCTCATTTATACCCTTTTTCACGTATACGACCATTTTCAATAGTCCCAGCACATTCCATAGCAAAATAATGATAATATCATTCGTTTATGCGTCGCTCTTAAGATAAATATTTCACTTATGCGCCGAATTTTTCGTAAAATGTAAAAAAAAAATTAATTTTCCTTAGAAAATAAGCATGTTTCTCCAATTTCCTCTTTAATCTTTGGCCTTAATTGCTCACGGAAGGCATTTTTTCCGCATGAACTAGAATTCGGAAATTGACAATTATCAATTATGCATTGATTTGAAATGATTAGTTTGTGATTAGGTATGCTACAATTTTTATTTTCTTTTTATCACAGTAGCTACGTTACAGTAATTGCCAAACCATAGTAATATGTCCTTTTTCGAAAAACAATCTTATTTATGCCCCCATTAGAGCTTATCTTGCGTTTTAGACCTTTAAATAGGCTTGTTCACTTATGCATCTCTCTCACTTATGCGCCTTTTTCTGTTGGTCCCTTGGGCCGGCGCATAAGTGAGAGTTCACTGTAGTTGTATTTATAGTACAGGAATATCCTACTTTGTACGCTTATTGGTTACACTACAGTTTCGCATTAAATGAATAAAAACTGAGTGAATCATTGTTGCTTTAGGAAAATAAGTAGTTTGCTCTTATCAAATTTTGATTTAAAAAATAATTGAATACATTTAAAGTTAATGAAAAATAGTAAAAAGGAAAAGTAAAGTAACAGAGGATTTTTATGTATTGTTGCTTACATAGGGAGAGAGAAACAAAATCTTAAAAAACAGCGAAAGATTTTTGTGTATTCTCCCTCCTTTTTCTTTCCGCCTCGTGCAACACAGCTATCATTGTCTAGTTTTTGAATGAATAATCTGAGAGAACGAAAAAAAATGTTATTTCTAAACATTAACGTCTCTCTCAGGGAAAGGTTCCAACACATCCCTCTCCTTTTTTTTTCTCATGTAGCACAGTTTAGCATTTTTCTAGTTTTTAATTTGAATAATCTGGACACATGAAAAAAAAAAGTTATTTCTTAACAAGAAAACCAGGAAAAGATTTCAGAGGTGAGGAACGTGCGGCCCGAAGGCAGCATGCAGCCTCTGCGAGTTTCTTGTGCGGTTCTTATAAAGCAGGATCTTTCATATATTAATGTTGTAATATTTAGCTTGTGTAAACCTGAATATCAATTCTAAAATTGTAACATAAAAAATATTCTGTACTAAGTGCAAAGTAAGAATTCGCCTGTGTTAAACTATAGTTAGTTCTCAGATTAAAGCATTAATAAAAAATAGATACAACTTAGGCAACTACGGAACTACAATTGCAGTTTAGAGAGGATACTGTCTTCAGATCCACTGACACTAAAAGAAATTTTAAATCATATTTCTAAGTTTTTTACGTAACAGAAATATGCAAATAATGTTGAAATATAAAAAACAGACTTATAACAATAACATATTTATTTTTTATATTAATAATTAGAAATAAAAATCATTAGTAAAAATATTATGAACTTCTCTAAATGCTAAAGATAAAGTGTATAAAAGTATTTTTACTTTATTAAATTTACTTGTAGTGGTATTTAAATGTGCAGTAACTAATAGAACTATCTCGTAAAAAATTATTTTTATACATAAATGCAGATTTTTTTTTTCTCTTTATTATTATTATTTCTGTACAGTGCAATAAATGTATTATCTGTACAAAAATATTTTAACTACGAAAAACGATTATATAAGTTTTTTAACTTATGCGGCCTCCTTTAATACTATACAAATTTAATTACGACATTCTGTAGTTGCAAAATAATTCCCATTCTCTTGTTTATTACACCCAGCCCCCTCTTTTCCCCCTGCATACCACAATTAGTTGTTTTCTAACTTTTAACATTTTCAAGGCTGCTTTTTGAACAATTTCTTTATTAAATTCATTCCGCTCGTACGCTAATTGAAAATTTCTCATCAAAGAGCTGAGAAGTAGTGTGAATGCACTATATAACGTCGAGAGAGCACTGAGTCTGGAGCTTAAATGATATCCAATTTTCATACCAATTAAAAATGTGCACATTTTAACTCTTTCAAGGCTGGAATAAAATATGTGCCACATTTTCAATATTTGGTGAATTATTTTTTAAAAGAAAATTTAAAAAAAAAAAAACCTAATTTTTAAGAAAAAAAAGCATAGCGCAGGTAAGCTCGAAACAATTACGAAGCACAGCATACTTCCACATGGTTTTCATGGAGCTAAGAGCTTGTGTGAATGCACTATATAACATCGAATGAGCACTGAGCCTGGAGCATAAATCATATCCGATTTTCATACCAATTAAAATTGCGCACATTTTAACTCTTTCAAGTCTGGTACAAAATATGTACCACATTTTCTATACTTGGTGTGTTATTTTTTAAAGCCAAAATTTTTAAAAATCCCTAATTTTTGAAGAAAAAAAAAGCATACCGCAGGTAAGCTATTTTTGCCAAATATTTTTGTACCTGAAAGAGTTAAGATCAAACTCGAAATAGTTATGAAGCAAAGCATACTTCCACATGGTTTTCATATTATTTTTTCTCAATGTTTCGGCTCAAAATGTTACGAAACTACATAATAAAATATTCATCAGAACTAATTGACATTAATCACTCTAACTACTAAACGTAAAATTGTAAAATCAGAGAAATAGAAGTCTGAAATAACTTGCATTAATTGAGGTATTGTTGTGCAAATAATTTTAAGGGCCGATGCTGCTTTAAATATGCTTTACGACAAGCAAAGTTGAAATTGAGAACTCTTAATAAACTTGGCAATTTGCAGACCGGTATGTTTCTAAACCCTTCTCAATAATTTCTTGAATCAAAAACAGAATTACTTTGCGGAAATTAAAAATGTGATTACTTGGACCAATTTATGCACACATCTTTAAAACACTTTAAAACTCAATTAAGTTAAAAGATAAATCGCAAAGATTTTTTTTTTTTCAGTTCGCATTTTTGACTATATGTGTATATATTTCTCTATTCTTTCGAGACGTACAATTTCATTAATTCCCCCAACACAGAACTTGCTAATGAATTCATTTTAATAAATATTAAATGTCTTGCGTAGATTGTTTGTCAAAATGAGACTGCGAGTAAGTTCAAATTTCTCCAAAGCAATTATGTAAGCGATGTGTATCGTTAAAACATTTTCTAACATAAATCGAGTTTTTTTTTCCGGATGGAAAAAACATTTGATAAAATTTGCTTGCTTTTTCTTTTATTATCCCCTCGGTAGTTTAAAACATGAGATGCCATGCATCAGCAATTCATCCATCATAAAAATCGAGTTAGTTATTACCCCATAAAACTCTCTTAACAGACCATAAAAAAGGAAATTGCTTCTGATTTTGCGCTCGTTAAATAAAAAGTAAGTATACCCCAATTAGAATTGAACCGAAATGAGTTGGAGAAAAAAATTGAAAACAAATCCATGAAAAGTCTTTTTGTGAGGAAACGATTGATATGCAAATTGTTCTTAGTTAAATCAACTTGAACTAGATAGGTCTGTGTGTGCAGAGATGAGAACAATTGAAATTGCAAATTTTGAAATTTCCAGCACATAATAATGTTTTAGAAATTTATAATATTAACATTACAATGCGTTTGTCTTTAAATATATATTTTTTTATGTTAAATATCCACATGAAAGCACTAACTTTGGTAATTGAAGCAGCAAGACAATATAATTTGAATGTATGTTAATGATATGATTTGAAAAAGCATTTTCTGTTCAAAAGATATTGGTTAAGACATATTATTCCCAAAATTCTTTTTTAAACATTTTTGCTGAGTTTTAAACGCAGCTCAAAAAATAAATTAATTAATTAAACTAGAGCCTATTACTAAACTAGAACCTATGGGATTGATGGTATAGCTGAATTTATACCAAAATAAAAGCGAAAAAATTCATTTCTAGCTTGTCCAGCTGGTGTAGAAGAGTTAGACTCCTGTCTGATTCTTGTCTGCTACATCTGATTGAATGACTGAACATGAGTTTTCTCATTTCATTTTTGAATAAATGCTGTCCCATTCCTCCTAACTTCCTCTTACGGAGTGATTTGAGTCCTATTTAAATCCTGATATAATGGAGGACTTCGAACAAACTTAAAAAAGAAAAAGATCTTGACGAATAATATGTGTAAGAAATATTTTCTTGATTCATATATTCTGGCGGTATTTTTTAAGAAATTGTATTTATTTAATTTTTTATTTCCTTAATGCTTAAAGAAAAAAGTCAAACCTTTTCTATAAAAATTATTCGTTTACATAGAAAATTTGTGAACATGAAGATTCAGAATATGTGTTTAGATTTTTATTCCAACAAAGAAACAGGACAAAAATTTATTGATAAAAATGGCTATGCAGTTTTTCGTAGACTTAACATTGGCGATAGAATTTAGATATTGGTTGATTGAAGCAAAATGAAACGAATTCAAAGTGCATGAAAATTGCAAACGATATTTTTTTCTTTTATTGAATATTCATGCATATTTTTTTTACTTTAACATTAAATGACTATGATTTAACTATATTTTAAGCAACAATCTAAACTAAAAGCAAAATTCGTTTCAAAAAAATTCCTTTAAATTAAAATATGGCTGTTCCTCTTTGGCAGCAAAAAAAATTAAAATAAATCAGGATGGATTTTTTTTTTTTAATGTTGTCTGGTTAAGAGTTAAGGTTAGGTTTGTTTGTTAATATTTTTTGACATGATCTGACTAAAATGAGGCTTTTTTTATAATTCTTTTGCACAGAAATCGTTATTAGTTAGTTTTTGTGAACTTATTCAAATTGGAAATTGTATTTTGACGAATATATTTTCCTCCATTTTCTCCCTAAAAGTTCTAGAACTTCATTTACATAGCGTATTTCTCCTATTTTGTCTACTTTTATGTTGAAAATAAAGTTCTAGTACGTTTAATGGTAAGTAAAGGTTGAAAATTATTGAAACATTATGCCTAAAAGCTTATGAGAATGAATTAGATATCGTTTTAATGTTTTAACTTGATTTTGTTGCATGTATCAAGATTCATTCATCAAGTCAAATTTTGTTTTTGGTCGTTGTTTTAACTCTTAAAAAGGAATATTTGAAACAATGAAAAACTTAAGACAGTTGAGAGGAAGATACGACTTCGGTAAGAAAATCGATATTTACATACGGAACAGTAGGTTCGTTTTGTTTTGGACGAACTTATTTTCAAATTATTCTAAAAGAACACAAAAGTAAAAAAAAATACATCCAAGCAACCTTCGATTTTAAGTCCAAAATTTATGCATGAATCATTCAAATCTTTAAAAAACAAGCACTGAGACGTTATCACACAACTATATACGATATCTACAACAACCCCCCCCCCCCCAAACCGGGTCAAAAAGAAAACGTAACTGTAGTCTCTTTAATATTTTCTTAATAGAAAATCGATTAACTTTATTTAATAAATTCTTACCGGCACATCTAAATACTTCAACTTCTACTTCATCACGAAGAGTATTCTTAAGTGGATAAGTCCTCTTATTCAGTCAATCCGAAAAGTGAAGAGTTTTTTTTTTTGGAGTTTTGGTAAATGTTTTTGTATGAGTTTTTGCATCGAGATTGCGATCAGTTTTTAACACAAGCTTTACATTTTGTCACTCCGTTTATTGGACATAATATCCTATCTCTAACCATGTACATATACGCAAGCTTCTTTTTTCTAATTAAATTTTGTGCTAAATTTCCATCACCTTATATTCGCCTTGGTTGATTATTTACTTGTTAACTTTATAACATTAACAAATAGCGTTGTATAAGTAACTAAATTACATAAATACTGAATTCAGTTGCTTTAGAGAAGATTTCTTGCCTTGATTATCTTGCTTGCAGTTTGGGCTTTACTGCTAATCATGAACAACTTGCTAGGAGCTGTCCATTAATAATATGACTTTGTTTTATTGTATGTGTCCTCCTCTCCGCCTCCTCCCCCTGAGTCATAAAGTATCATCCCTCCCCTCCTCTTTCCACATCACATGCTATATATTGCATAAACATATTGTTTTAAAAAATACTTTTATTTCAATCGAAAGTGAGGAGCAATTTATCAAAAGGGGACATATCCACATTTCAGAAAACTCGTTTTTTTGCATTATCTATATCTTTCAGTTGACCTTAATTAAACCCCCTAATCTCTAGAAGTCTCAACGTAACCAATTCATTGTTATTAAATTCACTGCAAAAAATGAACTGTTGTTTTTGCAGTATAATACTGGCAGCCGAGGTTCAAATTTAAAACTGTAAAATGCCCAGTAATAAACTGTAAAAGTAGCAATTTTAGTTTCTTACTGTAAAGTTAAAAATTTTACAGTTTATTGTTGTAAAATGTAGCTGTATAATACTATAAAAACAACATTCATTTTTTAGTGTAGCAAAGTTATGCGTTTCGATAAAAAGTTAACAAGTCCATTCCTTACTATTTCTTTAGGCGATTTCAAACAAAGGGGAATGTATCGTATATAAATCTATTTATTCATTTTTTTCCAGAAGGGCACATATCCAAAACTCGATTGTAATTTAGTTTTGAGTTCGGAAAGTGACGGAACATCTACTAAAGGACAGGTGATATTTTGCATGATTAATGGAAAAGACGTATTCTGCTACTGTTAGAGGGCATTTACTGCCTTCTTCGGCAAACGTCTAATCAAATAAGCTCATGAAATCGATGGAGAAGGGGACCATCTTTGATGAAGAAGACATTAATATGTATGGCTAGTTTTCCCAACAACTGATTTTTAACGATTGGAATATTTTTTCTTCTTAACAAAGCTAGTCTAACTTTATCACTTCTTAAGTGTTTTCAAAAAAAAAAAAAAACTCAATCAGAGTTTAGAGTTCCACCATTTACAAATAAGTTTTCACACATTTTCTGTGTGAATTTTTAAAATAAAATACAGTAAAACCCCATTACATGGAACTTCAAAAGACTACGAATTTCATGTACATTACTAACATTTAAGAGATGATATAGCTGAATTTCGTTTAAAACTACGTCAGGCAGTTTGAAACCGTGGGATTAGCAAATCTTATTACATCTAAGTTGCCAGTGAGAGGGGTAAATAGTGACATCATTAGTGGACGTCCTCTAACTACTGTTTGAGTCGTGAAGCTACAACTGTTCTGTATTGAAAAGGTGTTCCTTGTATCACGAAAGACATTTTTTCCCTCCGTAATTTTGTGCGTCATACACTGCAAAAAATGAACTGTTGTTTTTACAGTATAATACTGGCAGCCGAGGTTCCAATTTAAAACTGTAAAATGCACAGTAATAAACTGTAAAACTTGCAATTTCACAGTTTCTCACTGTAAAGTTAGTAATTTTACAGTTTATATTGCCGTAAAATGTAGCTGTATTGTACTGTAAAAGCAACAGTATAATACTGACAGCAGAGGTTCCAGTTTAAAACTGTAAAATGCACGGTAATAAACTGTTAAGTTAGCAATTTCACAGTTTATTACTGTTAAATTAGCAATTTTGTCAGTTTATTACTGTAAAATTAGCAATTTTGTCAGTTTATTACTATAAAATTAGCTGTATTATACTGTAAAAACAATTCATTCTTTACAGTGTAGCGTTATTCTCTTTCTATTAATACGAGTACATTATATTTTGTGATGGATAGGATGGTAGCAATGAAAATCTATGCAACCAGCACCTGTTGTAAATGAACCTGTTGTCCCGAATGCAAACATTTTAACATTTTTATCGTAATGTGATAACAATAATTGGGTGAACCTACTCAAACCTGGCAACAGGAATAACATAATTCAAATAGCTGCATTGGGGAGAAAATCAAGGTATTACGCCTTACTAGTTTTAACTGATTGATTCTCGAATTCCAGAATGCGAGCAAAACATTTATTATGTTTATGGTTGGCTAATTTTTATTTTTAATGTAATAGAGAAGGCTTGAGGTTTGAAAACTGTCATCTAAATTAAAAAATGTAAAAGATATGTCAATATTGGTTATATTGCTTTCATAACACCACGCAATGCATAAAAGCAGGTTTGATTGTAACTTAAAATCTAAATTACGCTGCGAATTCTGGACAATATGGAAATTCAGAGCAGTTATTATTTAAAATTGAAGTATTAAAAAATCAGCTCATTTCGAAGGTTTCATAGAGTGTTGCAATAAAACTATACAAGGTTAACTTCATGTACTACAACGCTTTGTTTTTTTCCTGAAAGAAATTACCAGATTTTATTCTTTTCATATACTTTACGTGAGATCCAAAATCAATGAATAATTAAAAGTTATGAAACGGTTAGGTTCCGTTAGATTTTCGCGTGATTAATTCAGCTATAATAATACAGATTCATCAGAATGCCATGGAAGAGCAATAATTGATTTTTACCACATTGGAAAACATTCATGATGATTAGGCCGCGGTACGTTCTCTTTCCTTTTTATAATTTGACGATGTACGTATTGTCTCAGCTTTTCACCCGTCAATAAAAGAACCTTTATTTTTGTCGACATTTTAAAAAGTTAAAAGCAATTCTAAAGTAATGCAATAAAGAGCTCTTCAACGTGAGCATTTTTCGCCAGAAAGGAAGAAGCGAAGTTCTTTTTTTATGTTTTTACGTATTTTTTTCTTTTAATGTTGGAGATTGAAGCGAAAAAGTGCCGATTTTCATCAAAAAGAAAAATAGAAAAAGGTTTTAAACGTTCAGAAAATGTTCCGATACTGAAAGCTATGTTTATTTAGAATTGATATATAAAAGTATTTGATAAGGAAGAAGGCTGCTAATGTTGAAACTCTGCGAAAGAGCAATAAATAATAAGATGAAGGAGAGTGGGAATAATGAAAAACTCATAAGATATAATGTGGGAATGTGGGCAATAACTACACTTAGGAATTATCGTTAAAAGTACGAAAAATAATGAGAAATATAGAAGTTAAGAAGAATGATAAAAATAATAGAAGCAATAAGCAATAAGAATAGTATAAAGTGGGACTGATGGGACAAAAAGGCAAATAATAACAAGTAAGAGGAAAAAAGGAAGAACAAATAAAAACATCTTTGATGGTACAATAAATCAACACTTATCATTTCTTTGAAGACAGGTGAAACTGCATTTGTTCTTGCTAATATTGCTATCCTTTTTAAATGTCATAAAATAGTTTTTAATGTGTTAACTTCTTTTGAAAACAAAATTCTTTATATCTTTATACCTTCATAGCTTTTCTTCTTGACCGATAATGTTTGATTTGTGTACAGCTGTGTGTAAAATAAGCGATATCCCCTTTCTCTCTTTTGTTTAACTGCATTTGTTCTAACTAATATTGCTGTACTCTTATAAGTACCATAAAAAAAGTTTTTCATTGGTAAACTTCCTTTGAAAATAAAATAATTTATATCTTCATAGCTTTTTTTTCTACATTGATAATATTTGAATCGTACACAGCTGCGTGTAAAATAGAAAAAGTTTGTAAAAATATTGAAGTATTTTTATGCGGTAATATTTTAGCCATTGAAAAGATATGTACTAGAATGAAATGAGTCTGTTCAAAACTCGAAACGATGGATTGGTTTCTTTTAATGATAGGCATTTATAAATTGAAAAGTGTTTGAATGAAACAGACAGATTAAAAATTAAGTATATGAATTTCTTATGGGAAAATTAAAAAATGCTTGGATTTCTACGTAACTTCTGATCAAGGTCAGAAAAAGGTGGTGTACTAATTTTATTATTTGAAGTATTGTAGTATCTGTTTTTCACAAATAATCAAACTTAATTGTAAAATATATAAGAGTGATTAGATGAACAGTAGGAGATAAAGTAAATATAAAAATAAGTTCCACTGTAAGCTTTTCTTAATGAATGATTCCATACCAACTCACCTAATTGGGGTTGTATGACCAACTTGGACTTTCCTTAAATTTGGCACACAGGTTGATTATATAAAGGCACGGAAAAGCCCAAATTTTTAGGTTCCTGCTCCACATATTTTCTCAGATACAAGCCCTCAAAGTTTGTCCGCCCCCTCAACATACTAATAAACTGATGTTATTTAATAATTTTTTCTAAAAAATTGTACTAATGCAATATAATAGTTTTAGGTGTCTATGAAAACTAGTTACTGAATGAATTCAGGAAAAAATACTGGAATACTTATAATGAAAATAGTTACGGTACAGTACTCTTAGAAGTTGCCACCACAAAAACTTGATTTTGCCGATTTTGCTAAAATTGAGGAATTGATTCTAAAAAAGGAAGACATAACCAAAGGTTTACTCACTTTCTGGTAGTGTACAGATGTTTACTATAAATGGTTACACGATGCATGACTTGGGTTTCTCACTCCTTCTTGGAAATATTTAAGCTAAACTTTAAGCCATAAGACAAAAACATGCGATTTTGGTCCTCTTGGCAGACATTTTTCTCATAAAATGTGAGCAGTAGAAACTTTAATGTTTTTTTAAATAAGCTACTGCGATATGTTAACTATTCACAGAAAAAAAAAAAGAGTTTACTTTTGGTTATTTCTTGCATTCAGAGATATCCTGCAGGCTAAAAATTTGGCAAATATGATTAAAAGGAAGAATTTCGTGCAAAATGAATGGTTCATTCTCTGTGCTTTTATTCCCACATGATGATGTCCGATTTCTGACAGGCAGTCTTTCTTCTCACAAGAGATGATTAGCAGATAAACTGTTTATTAACTGCATAAAACGATTTATTATTTATTAATCAATCAAGCAGATATTTAGAAAGTTTTTATTTGATAAAAAGCAAGCCCGTCATTTTGGGGGTCAAGGAGTGTCGATTGCCCCCCCCCCCTCCCGGCTATGGTGAATTAATGTGTTAACATATGAGTAGGTGCGAATTTGTCGTTTTTTGGTAAAAACTTGTATTGGATTTCATCGAATACAAATTTTTACAGACCCTTTGACCACCCCCTGGAGAAACTTGAAATGACGAGCCTGATAAAAAATTTTATTTTGCTCCATAAATCTTTTATTGTACATTAATAAGCTTAGTATTAACCCAAAGACTGTAGCATAAAAAACTGCAGTATTGTTAACTTCTTTTCAAATAAGATTTCTCAATCCTTCTCAGAAGGCTAATCAATACAAATCTACCTCAGCTAATCAAACATCCATGTCCGTCGACACATAAATTGTGTTTCTCAATCTGAAACGAGTGATTGTAGCGTTAACTGAAGACAGAATGGTCATTAACGTCACTTAAACAAAACCTAACGGTTATCTTACGTCAGGACATTATCTCTCATACCTGCATACATCAAGATGCTGTCATTTTGCTCCCTAATGTCCAGCTAATGATCTCCGAGCTCAGATAAGTAGAACTTTTATACTCAAGAGATGGTTAAGAGATAAACTGTTTATTGAATATATAAAGCATTTTGCTATTTAATGATCAATCTCAATCAGAGATTTATAACTTTCAATTAAATGATAAAAATATTAATTTGCCCCGGACACCCTTTATTGTAAATTAATACACTTAGTACTAAATGAGTGGTAGTAAGATAAAAAACTGCTGGAGTTATCTTCTTTTAAAAGATGATTTCCCGATTTGTTTCGAAAGGCTAATCAATGCAAATCTTTCTCCAGCTAATCAAACATCTATTTCTATAGACTAATGAATAGTGTTTCTCATTCTGAAACAAGTGCTTGTAGCATCATCCGTAAACAGAATAGCTATTTTGTCTTTACAACATCTCTCTTGCCTATATCCATCATGATGAGGTAAGTTTAGGCCTGTATGTCCACGTGATGATCTCATATTTCTGACAAACAGAGCCTTTCTACTCAAGAGATGGTAAACAGATTAACTGTTTATTGACTACATAAAGTTTATTATTATTTAACAATCAATCGATCAAAGATTTATAAACGTTCAATTAGATGATAAAAAAATTAATTTTGCTGCGGTAATCCTTTATTGTAAATTAATAAGTGTATTATCAACACAATGATTGAAACATGAAAACACTGCAACATTGTTATCTTATTTTTAAAGATGATTTCTCAATCCTTTTGTGAAATCTAACCAATACAAATATTTCTCCAGCTAATCAAACATCCATTTCTGTAGACACATAAATCGTATTTCTCAATCTGAAACGAGTGGTTGTATCATCACCCGAAAACAGACTGGTCAACTATAGTGGTACTGAAAAAAAAAACCTAATAGCTATTTTATGTCTTTACCTCATCTCTCCTGCCTATATCCATCAAGATGCAGTCAATTTGTGCCCCTATGTCCACCTAATGATCTCCGATTTCTGACAAGCAGAGCTTTTCTACTCTAGAAATGATAGTAAGATAAACTGTTTATTGACTATATGAAGTGTTTTGTTATTCAATGACTAGTCAATCAAAGATTTATAAACGTTTAATTAGATGATGAAGAAATTAATTTTGTCGCAGTTTTATTGTAAATTAATAAGTGAACCAACCGAAAGATTGAAACATGAAAACACTGCAGCATTGTTATCTTATTTTTAAAGATGATTTCTCAATCCTTTTGTGAAATCTAACCAATACAAATCTTTCTCCAGCTAATCAAGCATCCATTTCTGTAGACACATAAATCGTATTTCTCAATCTGAAACGAGTGGTTGTAGCATCACCCGAAAACAGACTGGTCAACTATAGTGGTACTGAAAAAAAAAACGTAATGGCTATTTTATGTCTTTACCTCATCTCTCCTGCCTATATCCATCAAGATGCAGTCAATTTGTGCCCCTATGTCCACCTAATGATCTCCGATTTCTGACAAGCAGAGCCTTTCTAGCCAAGAGATGGAAGCGCAGTGAAGTGTGGAGGTCCAGCTTTCACTGCTCTCATGGTTGGTGCGATCGATAAATGCGTGTAGCCTTTTCATCTCCTTCAGATAAGAGCAATACGCTCAAAAAGAATAAACACACTGAAACTGAAAGCACGCAGTTTAGCTAATGATAGGCACGATGAATGGCATAATTCGTAGGCTTCTTAGCGCGAAGGTTGTTTACGTTTTTTGCTTTAATTATTTTGACAGCTTATTGCAGTAACTGAACGGTGGTAAATAGGTAAACAAATGTGTTTTTGGTCAGGTCTAATTAGATATGGCTCGTTATTTATTTATCAAAAGAGTGTACTAGCTGCGTAAGTCTTATGCTTGCATGAAGGGCCAGCCCATTGGGCCTGGCACATATGCACGCCAAGTATTATGCCATTCAAGGGCACTATGAATGGCATAATACTTTGGCTTAGATGTGCGAGAGTTGTTTATGTTTTTTGCAGAAATTATTGTGAGAGCTTAGTGCACTTACTGAAGGGTGATAAATAGGTAAACAAATGTGTTTTTGGTCATGTCTTATTAGATATGGCTCTTTATTTATTTATCAAAAGAGTGGAATACCTGTGTACGTCTTATGCCTGCATGGAGGACGGCTGTTTACGTGTATTTTCGTATCTATAATTCAGATGATTTTTTTTTCTCTCGATTTTAAAATAAAAACGTAACGGAGAAATTTTTTGCGGAGAAAAAAAAACATTTTTCCATTTCCTACCACGGTAAAGATCGGGTGTGTACAATTCGGTTGGAAAATTTTCCTTTGACGGAATTAGTTTAGGTTTCGTTGCGTTGGGTAAGAAGTGGTCAAAGTAAGATAAAAAAATAATAATTAAAACATCAAAACTCCAAAGATGAAGAATACAACTTTGATAAAAATTACATCTCAAGAAGAAATTTTATGCTCTTAGAGTTTCCCCGGTAATTGAGCTACAAACGAACAAAAGTTTTATTTTATTTAGTGTGTGTGTATGAGCAATTGTCTAACAAAGACCAGCACACTTTTGCTGTGACAGTTCATTATAAATTTATCAAAGTTATTAGCGACTTCAAAAATAGCAAAGAAATGATTGTAATGCTTGACCCCGGAGAGATGGCCCGTGATCTTGAGGCGCAAACGGATCACTTTAAAATACGAAGGATCAATGAAAAAATTAAATTTTTACGAACTTAGTTGATTACAGTTTTTATTGCCTGCGCGATCTCTCTTATGTTACCTATTATAAGGTAAAGCAATCCGTTTCTGCTTCAAAGTCCCCCGCCATCTCTTCGTGGTCAAGCTTTATCCAAACTTCTCCAGTCTGTTGTCTGAGAATTAATATAAAAACTTAAAGAAAATGGTTTAATACAGGGGTTCATAAACTTTTGAATATCGAGACCTACATTTAATAATTTAACCTATGTCGACCTACCCTATCACGAGCTGGTAAACTCGGTATTCAACAGTTAGTAACAAAAATTGGATGAATCAAAATGAAAAGAGCAGTCTTTTCTTTTTTTTTAAAGTAGGGGAATGTGGGGCAAAGTGAAATAGTTAAGGTAGCGGACATACGAGGGTTGAATGAAAAGTAATGCCTTCATCTTCATTACTTGGGTTTGGGTGGGAATATTTTAATAAATCAAACGCTTAAATAATCCTTAGAATGTTATCTTTAATTACTAAGATTCATTTTTCCACAAAACCACCAGACAATTGGATACATTTCCGCCAACGGCGAACCAGTTTTCTATAGCCGTCACGGAAGAAGTCGACACTGTTTCCGCAACCACCTCCTCACAGTTCTCTCAACATCTGCATCAGAAGCATAATGATGTCCCTGTAGATCTCCTTTCATTATTGGGAACAGATGGAAGTCAGACGGTGATAAAACTTTTTGCTTGTGAAACTCGGTGGTTGCTGTCACAGGACGTCCAACTCTTTGTTTGTCACGCAAATCAGACGTTCCCTCCTCAACATCTTTAACCTTCCTCGATCAACGACTCACAGTACTCATATCAACGCAATCACTATAAACAGCTTGCATTCTCTGATGAATCTCATTTGGGGTGACACCTTCTGCTATGAAGAATTTTATGACTGCACGTTGCTTAAATCGCATTGACCGACCATCTGCGCAGGGTTCCATACTTTACACTCTAAAATCCCAACCGTTCAGTCCAAAAGCTTCTGCCATTTGTTGAGAAGTTATGAAAGTGGAGGCATTACTTTCATTCAACCCTCGTATTTCAAAATGAACGCATCGGAAATTTGTTCTGAAAATTATTATACATAAATATTGAATAATGTATTTTGTATGACAACTTGTGTTGAAATATTATTTTTCGTTTTTGGCAGTTATTTTGCACCTTCAAAATAGGTATAAATTTTCCACATTAAAAAACCATGGGGAAAAGTGAAAAATGCCATATTTTTACTATGAAAAATTTTCTATTTTATGATTAACAGTAATTTTCATCAAATGAACGTGTATACAAACGAATAAATGACATTAATTAAAAAAATAAACGAATAAATAAATAAAAAAATTATGAACTCATTAATTTATGAGAAAAAGAAATGAGTGAATAAAATAGAGAACAATTAAGAAAATCAGTGAACGAATGAATAAATAAGAGAATTAATAGGTAAAAGAGTAAATTAATTAACAAATAAAGAAATACGTACGTGATTAAAAAAATTAATGCATAAGTAAACGAAATGAACTATTTCATTTTGCCCAGCGTGCACTTGAAAAATTACATTGAACATTTAAAACCCGATTTCGCTTAATATAAACGAATTAAGTATTGTACTGGACACCAGTAGATCTCAATTAATACTTAAAATGATAATTACAAAAAATTTATAATTGTATCATGACAAAAAATATTTTTGAAAAAATACGAATATTGCAATAAATGTATCAAATTTTGAAAAGGACTTGTATAATTTTTTTCATTGATCTTGAGATCTATCTATTTGTTGACAGGAAAGACTGTATGTCTAGGAACTTTGTTAAAATATTGCTTGATAGGAGGCTTTGCCAACTGTGAAAGTATTTTGCCATTTCACTTCGCACCGCTATTTCACTTTGCCCCCACATTCCCCTACTAGTGCAAAATGTTGCCATAGTTAATTTTTATCAGCTTATGCCGGACGAGCGAAAAAGGACAGATTCATAAATTTTGAAAACAATTTTAAATTACAGTATTCCAATTTATAAAAGTGATTTTATAGTGACAATATCTACTAATGTTTTTTTTATTGCTCATAATAATAGAGTTCATTAAACTAATAACAACAAGCGCAGACAATAGTTAATTAATGATTACAGCATTAACTTAATTCTTTAATGATAAAAATTAAGGCAATGTCTCTTCTTATTACATTGACATGATTTCTTTTAACTGATCGCTTTGCTTCTTTGCTGCGTTTGCAAATGTTGATGAACCTTTCTATTTTTGTACCATTAAAAAACTTATTCCAGACCTTATTTCCATTTTATGAAC
Organism: Uloborus plumipes; assembly: GCA_038373865.1. NCBI lineage: Eukaryota > Metazoa > Arthropoda > Arachnida > Araneae > Uloboridae > Uloborus > Uloborus plumipes. Next base: position 59,296 of record JAXGGA010002816.1, read on the forward strand.
TTCTAATGAATTTACCTCGGTTAGTTTGCATATGGATTTTTTAAATGATACAAGAGTGAAAGGGTTGAAAAAGTTCTTCAGCACTACACTGTGGGATTCATGTGAAAATGTTACTTAAAATTGAAAAGAACAAAGTTGAAACATAAAAAGTCGCTACACGATTCCAGAACATTTTTCCTTTTTCTCCGTTTTTTTTCTTGTTTTTTAATTTTATGATAATTGGTCGAGTAGCCTTGGGCAAATATATAAAAAAAAATATATATATGCCATTTATTTCCATTTTCATTTCAATTTTCCTTCATCATTACTCCAATAAATTTACAATTTTGATCTCGGTTTAGCTTTTCTCTTTTTTCATGTAGCATTTCATTGTAGTACCTATAAGCATAATCTACTTTCTCTTTCAACTACAACAGATTGAAATCCGAACCTTTCCTCCTTCATACTTTCCTTGACCGTTCGATACTTCTTGATTTGTTTTATAGTATTGATTTTCACTATTGCCGAATGTAGCGAAATTTATTCTCTTCTATTCTAAAGTTCGATAATGGCGCTTTCTTTCCGGGAGGGGGGGGGGAGCAAACAGAATTATTTTGTTGCTCCATTCTAGAATTAATAGATGCAAAAGTATTCCTGAAAAGCACTAAATTGTGAGTAACGCTTTTATAATCGTTTGTAAAAAGGAGGAAAGACCTTGGTAAACAAAAATGATGAAAAGTTTTGAGATGAACTCTAATACAGATTTTCATTCTTAAAAAATACTTAAAGACTCGACAAATTATTTACACGTAACAATTTTCGTATACTATTTTCAGCTAATTTTATTCACATCCTTTGACACCCTTCTTAAAATGATTTTTCGGCTAGCATACTACTTTAACTTAAATGCAATTTGAACAGTATTTCCACTTTTAAAGAGATTTGGAAACTTACTATATTATTATCTTAAGCTAATTTAATTTGAAACCTACACGTAATTTTTGTCAAAAATAGGGCTTTTTTTCTGCTGTAAAAAATTGCCATGCGCTACCGCAAAATGCATTTATAGCTTTTCTGCTCATCTACATTCATTTGTTGTATTTTCTGTTGCGAAAGAACTTTAGACTATTTCTTTATTTCATTTCTTCCGCGGGTACTAAACCAGATCTAAATTTCGGTAATCTGAACATTGTTTTTTGTGTACTATTTTTCAAAATGAACAGTTATTTTTTGTTTGTAACTTACTCGTGCTTGTCTATTAACTAATTCAACATGTATTGACATTTAAAAATGCAAAATTTGAAATATTTTTTTTAAATACTTTTAGCACACAAATCAAGAACCTTGATATACTTTTGTCTAATAATATATATATATATATATATATATATATATATATATATAATTACCATTCAAGTCGGAAATTTGAGACAATATTTATCTAGGAGCTCGGGAATCCAAATCTGCTTACTAATCCTTTTATCGCCAAACGCAGCTTGGATTTAAAATCTTGTGTTCTGAATTCGAAATTCTTACTATTTGAGGGTTATCTGTCTCAAGTATCGTAATTTTTTTCAGTACATTAGAAAGAGGTAATAAGTACGTTTTTGCAATAAATTTTGTACAGTTGCGATTCCTTTACGGTATGTGAATAGTTCTGAATTCTGACACATGTACTATACAGTTAAACAATTACAAATTCCCTGCTTAGATTCATTTGCAGTCATTCGCATTACCTAGATATATGTTACAGTGGAAGACCGAAACTGGAGAATGTCGACTTTCATCGGTGATTCACCGAAAATATATTCATTCTCTCACCTATATCTTTGATATGTGAATGTTGATACTCCGTGGCTAATGTCAACTTTTACCAGATTTCGAACTTTCACAGTAAGAAACACAATAAAGCTGCCTGAAATGGGAGGGGGGGGGGGGTCTGCTATAACAAGAACCCGTTTTATATATAAATAGGAAAAACCTCCAGAAAAATGCTGTTCTACATCAAAAATTTTTTAATGTCTTTCCTGTTCACAAGCGATGTAGTTTGACATTTTTTAGAAGGTCAATATATGTATTTTTGTTAAACTGAAAAAGTTTAAAAACCATCTTCATTTATTTTAGCGATATTGAGGCTTAAATTTGTAAATGTGCCTCTTAATATTGCTATTATGGATATTTTTTCTTAGTTTTCCTTTCTTTTCTCTTTCTTTTCTTTCTTTCTTTTTTTTTTGATACATGAATCAATTGATCAATTAGTACTTCGGTAAATTTATCTTCTGAAATAGAAATAAATACACTAAAAATATTAAAGTATCTAAAAATTTTAAACGTACTCATTAAAAAATTTTGCCAATGACTATCGAAAATTATCACCTACAGAAAATGAAAGGCCATTTTCTTTTTTTGCAAATGGTACTATGCGTTAAAAAGCAAAGTCTAAAAGAGGGAAACCTTAAAAGGCAAAAGCAGAGAGGCCAATCCTTTTTGCTCAGAATTTTCTGCACGAAAACAAAACGCATCTTTTTAAGCAATAGTGCATATTTATGCATCCTTAGAGCAAACTTTAATAATTTTTAGTGCATATAATCCGGGCTGTTGTCAAATCGTTCATTATTTGTTTATAAAATACTATACTACAATTGGAAATATGGCTGAAAACTAGGTGCTCTGGGGGTGATTCTGAGCCTAAAACTACGCTCTCGCTTCTTGCCTATAAATATCGTACTTTTTACCCAAAGATATTGCTATTTTGAATGTAACATACCCGATAGCCTATATCTCGCAGCTTACAAAAGAGAGTTTCGTGATTACTATTTTATTTATTCACTTACGGGCAATTCCATTTTAAAAAATAGCATCGATTGCTGCATAAATTAGCATGCAGAGACTCCAAATATGTCAGGTCCTTGTTTCGTTGCATGAGTTTTTGAAGAACATAGTCTTTACTACCATATAATGCAGTTAAACTTTGAAGATTTCTCAGAAACAGTATTTATATGATGGTATGTTCGCTCCGTAACGGACGTATCTTACGAGATACGTCCGTTACGGAGAAAATGCTATTATTTCAATATCTTTTCTGGAATTCTTCAAAATTTTAAAGCATTACACGGTAGTAAAGACCATGTTCTTTATTAATATCGTGAAAAAATGTAAGAACTTAACATATTTCTAGTCTTTTTAAGATATTTTGTGAAAAAGTGATACGTCTGCTGTTATCGTGGAATTGCACTTACTTATTTATTCAAAGTGGTTCTGAAAAAAAAATGCGTCAACTTACTACGACGTTGCTTTTATAATTTATGCTTTCTGCACAAGGCTAAACTTTTCGGATCTCAGTAAATGAATACTAAAAATATTTGGTGTAAGAAACGTATGCATCATTTCAGTGTTAAAGTGTATTTTTATGGCATAAAGTTGCATAAGATGTATTTACACTGCACTTTTCTTTTTCAGACTTACGAGGTAGCCACACCCAAAAGTGGAACCGTAAAAGTGCACATACAGGTATGTTTTTTATATAAAATTATCCTCACAAGTATTTCAAACTAATGATAATGCATTTATAAGTTACTCATAATGTAAGAGACTTATGAGGAATTGATGGTGCCTTTATTGACATGTAGCACTTTTAAGACTAAACTAGAAAGCAACTTAACTTGACACTGAACGTCACTACGGGCGGAGCATATAAGAGCTCACAAGCAGTCAGCGATCTCCTCTAATTCGCCAGTAGGCTGTGACGTTTTATCTAGCTCGTTTTTCATAGGCTAACGTCACGCTGACGAAACGATGCTGTTGTCAAGAAAGGTTGCAGAGTAGTACAGCAATGTTTTAAGAATTTATGTTGATTCTACTGATTCACTTTTAGTTGACTATTTTAAACCTGCATCATACTCATTATCCGTTAAGTAATGAATATATAATGAAACTTCAAACGCTTTTTAATAAGCAACATACAGTAGGTAGATTTTTAGAGTGTAGAGTGCAAAATACTCTTTAATAAATTGGCATGATTTTCCTGACACTTGTGTCCATAAATTTAGAGCAGGGGTGGCCAACCCGCGGCACGCGTGCCACAATGTGGCACGGCAGAGCAGCAACAGTGGCACGCGGAGACTTTTTGAAAAAATTCCAAAATTGAGGGAAAAATGTCGATCTCAAAAATAGTGATGAAAATAAAACCCTTGAACTGATGAATATAATAATATAATGACGATTAAGTGTCAGGAGGCTGGCTTACAAATTGACTTAACCCTTTAAGCGGTTTGCCCGTACAGCGTACGTGCTGCCCGAAATTGGCCTCATCTGGTTTGCCCGTACGGCGTATGGGCATCGATATTTTCTGACTTCCTTTTCTGGTTTGCTCGAATTTTTCATTATTGAAAGAGACTATTAAGTAGTAGGGTGGAGCGAAAAAAATGAATTTTTGATTTTCGTAAACGGGTACCTTTCATTTACTGTGAATGAGGAAAAGTAACAATTCTGTAAAATATTTCACTTTTGCGACGTCATCTTTAGTCTGCGCATTTAGCCTAAAGTTTGGAAATTTTTGATTTTTATTGAATTTTTCAAATTTTTTTAAAAAATATTGCAAATGATAAAACAAGTGACGAGTGGTTATTAAATGGAAGAAAAAGGTTTGAAATATACAAAGAATTTTTTAAAACCATTTTAGATTATTATTTCAGTTCGTGCATTGCGCTCTAAGTTCATCAAATTTCCCAAAATTTCTGATATTTTCGGCATTTTTTAACTCAGTATTTCCTCTCAATATTCACTTGAAGTGTCTTCAAACTTGTTTTTATTCATTTTGTTATTACTTTGAACCCTGCAACTCTTCGCTAGCTCATGTGGAACTACCCAGGGCTCACCACGAGGAGGTGACCGCACCTCTAGTCCTACACGCGTGAACCCTTCCTTCCAGCCAATGCAAGCACGTATTTACATTTCTTAGACACGTCTTTCACAGTTAAATTGTTCCTTTGTGTCGTAAATTGATCAAATATTTCTGTCAGATATCCTCGTTTTTACTAAACTTTTTCTTTTCCTGTGATTACATACCAATTTTTAAGAGCTTGTAACCTATTTGACAGCTTTTTCAACTGACTGAGTCTTGAATGGCGGTTTAAAAAGAGCGCATTCAGAAATCATATTTAAATTCTCAGCTTCCATAATCTTTGTAAGTATTGTGTTGTTAAATTAGCTGTACAAGGTAGCTTTGTAATTTCCACATCATGGCAAGAAATCATATCGATGTATACTGACTTTTGATTTATGTATGTAATGTATGAAAATAGATTTGTGTCTATTTTTTCGGATCTGAAGCGTTCTCACTTGTTTGCTTGTTTGTTTTCCACATTGAGCCTTTATAATACGATTTAAAACAAGTTCCTTTATATGCTCTCTCTTATGAACTAACCAGATTATTTCCCGGCGTTGCCTGGGTGCTTATTAATACAACATAGCTCTAAAAAATATTTGAATGAATTCTATGCACATAGGAATATAAAAATTTATTTCATGCTTAAAAAGAAATAGTTGAGCCTTAAATGGATAATTCATTGTTGATCGTAATCTTTGTAGAAAAATACTCCTATTTAAATGTGTTACATTTTATAAATTTGTGTGCTTGAAGTCTTATCTCTACTACTCTATCTATTCAAAATTGGAAGAAAATGGCCATTTTGAGACAAAAGATTTCAAATTTGGGCTTTTTGGATTTTTTTTAAATTTCAAAACCCCTGCCTATGTGAATTCTAATGCATCAGGGAACCTCTGTGCCAAGTTTGTTGAAAATCCGACGAAAACTGGATTTGTATAAGGAACAAACATTCATACATTTGATAACAGCATATTTCTTGGGTGCAAAGTATACATTGTTTTGAATAGATGTGAATACAATTTTCTGCTTTTTTTTGGAGAGATAATCTTTAAAATCTCACACAAATTCATAGCTAAATTAGTAACGTCTGTACTTCATCCTAAAAGAGCAAGGAACCTTATACCCGCGAAAGTTATGAACTCTTTTAAAAATTATTGTCTAAAGATTGTTTGCTGTAGTCAACATCTGACTAGGGAAAGCTGTCTTGGACTTCTGTTTCACATTTTTTTGGATATTTTCCTAGTCAAAACTACCTTGCTCATCTCATGAAGTTACTGTTGCTCAGTACTTGTACCATTTTTATTGTGAAAATCATTCTGATCAATGACAAATTCTATAGGTTCATATTGAACTGATTTGAAAGTATGACATGTTTAGCTTCATCTAACAGGCCCAAAAATCACTTTGGTCCACTGGTAGGTACATCTAGCTTTTGCAAAAAAAGCAGCAAATTAAGTTCATTCAAATGTAATTGGCAAATGTTCCATTACAGAGGTCTACCAAGTTTTTCTTCCAGTTTCCGTATTACACCTTTATTTTCCTGTCTTTGTAGTGCATCCATCAAAACCAATGCAAACAATTTCCTACTCAAAGAAACAATTTATTGTTTCTGACTTGTCTAAGAAATGTAAATGTATGCTCTCATCGGTTGGAAGCAAGGGGAGCGCGAGTGGCACCAAAGTGCGGCCACTTCCTCGTGGTGAGTCCTGGGTAATTTCAAGGAGCAAGCATAGAGTTGAGTAGTTCAAAGAAACAACAAAATGATTAAGAAAATGTTTTGAAGGCACTTTTAGTAAATATTGAGAGGAAATATTGAATTATAAAATTTCTGCTAATATTGAAAATATCGGAAATTTCTGAAAATTTGATGAAATTTGGGCCTAATGCGCAGACTGAAATCATAATCTGAAATTATTTTTAAAAATTTCTTGCAAAATTTCAAACCTTTTTCTTCCATTTAATAACCACCCGTCACTAGTTTTATCATTTGCAATATTTTTTAAAAAATTTGAAAAATCTAAAAAAAATCTAAAATTTCAAAACTTTAGGCCAAATGCGCAGACTAAAAATGACGTCGCAAAAGTGAAATATTTTACAGAATTGTTACTTTTCCTCATTCACAGTAAATGAAAGGTACCCGTTTACGAAAATCAAAAATTCATTTTTTTCGCTCCACCCTATTAAGTAGTATTATTTTTCAACAGATAGTGTGGCTTGTCCATCTAAATGGAATGCTTTTCATCCAAAAAAGGTTACAGAAAGATTTTTTTCCATATTTTCGACATTGCTGTGTGGAACTCATATGTTGTCTACCGTAAAAACGGAGAAGCATTAAAAACGAAAGAAAAAAATTAAAAAATTCCTAATATTCTTATTCTGTTAAGTATGGTACTTAACTATATGCAATAAAAAAATATGCCTTTTTTGGAAGCATTTCTGGTAAAATAATTGACCACTTAAAGGGTTAACTACAACATTGCAAAGTACTTAGCGTTAGCTTTGGACATCCAACGAAAGCTGTGACGCTACAGACAATGCTTTCTAAAGCATATTTGTGCTTGACACGAATGAAACTTTTGATGCTGCAGAATGGTTTCTTGATATGTTATAGTTTCAGCTATGGGTGCTGAAATTAAAAAAAAAAAAAGTTAACTCTGCAACTAAAATTAAGAAACCAGATTGGACAAAATTCGGTATGGTTGCCCAAACAAAGACCCTTAAATTGTTTTTGTTACATTACTTGAAAATAATTTTGGAAAAAAAAACTTCATAAGTATCATCGAATTATTTATCACAAACTCCTTGCCAAGGAATTAGACTTTTTCTCTGTTGGTGACCCTGTAGAGTTCACTGTATTAACAAACTACGAATTAGAGCTCTGAATGTTTTGTGAACTTTTCCCAGGAGAAAAAGGAGAGCATGACAAGTTACTCCTTCATTGAAATGTGCAATAGCTGTCCAGAGAAAAAATAGTCATAAGATTTTAGGGAGTTCTTTTTTTTTTCTTAATGCTTGGAAGGAAAGCAATGAGGACTTGCTACTTAGGAATGAAGAACAGCAAATGAATTTAGTTTGCTCATCGTATCTCTTATTATCCGGCGTTTAAGTAATTTATATTTATGATTGCACAAAAAAAGTTTCTAAAACCAGTACAGGCCATCTACATTCTTTTATGATGAAACTTCAGTTTCTTTCTCTCTACTTTGGAGAAAAAGGAATAAAGCATTAAATTAAATACTGAAAGTATCAACCCAAATTTAATAATTTTCCAATAATATATAGAGAAAATTTTACACCTATTTTAAGTATACATTCAGTGTTAGGTTTGATGATTTTTAGGATCATAAAAACAAAATGCTGATCTTGTTTCTGATTACAGACCCTTTTCAACTGACCTTTTACATTGGTAATCAAATATAAGAGCTTACTTCAACCGAAAGTCATCCACGTTATATAGAAGTTTGGAAATTTGTATCGACTAATTTTTTGTCACATTTGCACACTTTTGCCGTCTGATGCTGTTGTAGATTTGGTTCAAAATAAGCTTCTAAACAAATACTTTTTGTTATGAATGCAGAAAAATCTAAATACTGTTGAATAATTTATTGATAGCACTTAAAACACTTAAACTTTTTAGGATTCTCGAGAACTAATCCTAAAGTGAAAAACTTGGTAAAAGAGATACCACATTAAGTACAGACTGTTTAATTTTTAGAATACAATGTTTGATGTTATTTGTTTCTTTTTTAAGCATAAGCCAACAGACAGAACCTATAAATGTGTTTATTAACGATAACTCTTAAGTTCGGACTTGTTTTATCTTTATTATCATTTACATTTCAATTTCTCAGATTTACGAGAAAAAATGTTTCGTTTGAGTAAGAATTACATCCAACATAAAATCTATTTTTAACTTTTTTAAAAAAATTCAGTTTGTTTGAAAAATACAATGTGACACGCTAAGCTTTTCCTCCCCAGATAGTGGCACTCTCCCTAAAAAGGTTAGCCACCCCTGATTTAGAGCATGGGAGAAGAGCTGATGTATTGTGGGGACTTTTTTTTTTTTTTTGGAAAATTCATTATTAGTGGAAATTATTTGAAAATATTCATTACTATGCATATTGAGCAAATGTCAGTTCGCATGTTATTTTAACCACGTAAATGAAAAATTTTCTGCATAAAAGTGAATTGAGCGCTAAACTTTTGATTCTCCAGTTTTTTTTTCTAAACTTACTTATGCCCACGTTTTTCTAACATTTTTTTTCAATTTTTATCTGCTTAAAACTCTTACTTGGAATGGTTACATTTTAGGCGAAAAATAGTTCACCGTTGTCATATTTATTAAGTTATTTAACGTCCTGTTTATGGGATATTTTGCAGATATGTGAGCAAAATATGACCTTACTTGACTTTACTTTCGCAAAGTAACATTACAGAAGGCATCTCTGATCAATTTTAAGCAAATCATTTTAAAATAGTTTAATTTTATGAAAAATAAGATCGCAAAAAAAATTACTTTCTGTGGCTACCCATGCTAGATCGTTGCTTGACTGATTTGTCTGAAAATAGCTGTCAATAAATAAACTTTGGCGTCCAAATAGTGGCTCTAACTGGTTTTCTCAAGAAGAAGGACTATTTAACTTGTGAAAAACAGCTTTAGTAAAAGGATATACTCATTACAGAGTTTTGTATGCAGTAACTAAAAAGCGTCCCGTTTTTAGGCTACTGGGAATAAATGGGTTAAGGGAGAAAGCACAAAAAAGAATTTATGTGTCGTAAAAATACCGGTATCAATCCAAATTAAATCAGTAAACAAATATTGAAAAATAAAAATGTTTCGTTTCGGTTTCTTTTGTTCGATTCTGAATGTTCCTAAAAAATGCTTATCAATATCGCCTACGAAGAGATTTAATGCATACTTTGATCCTGAGCTAAACAGCGGATTTGATTCAGATAAACTGTGACAGATCTTTAGGCGTAGAAGATATTCATAAAATGATTTTTTCATTTGATTACACTGTGAAAAATGAATGTTGTCTTTACAGTATAATACAGCTAATTTTATAGTAATAAACTATAAAAATTGCCAATTTTACAGTAATAAACTAAAATTTCCCGTTTTACAGTACTAAATTGTAAAATTGCTAATTTTACAGTACTAAATTGTAAATTTGCTAATTTTACAGTAGTAAACTGTAAAATTGCCAATTTTACAGTTTATTACCGTGCATTTTACAGTTTTAAACTGGAACCTCCGCTGCCAGTATTATACTGTTGTTTTTACAGTATAATATAGCCAATTTTTACGGAAATAAATGGTTAAAATTTTTAACTTTACAGTAAAAAACTGTAAAAGTGCTAGTTTCAGTTTATTACTGCACATTTTACAGTTTTAAATTGGAGCCTTGGCTGATAGTATTATACTTTAAAAATAACAGTTCATTTTTACAGTGTATTTCAAAATATTTTTTTGAACAATTTAAAAGATTTTACGATATTCCCTACGGGTTACCTTGCTCATAAAAGCATACTACAAAATTATTTTTCAACTTTGAAAAATAGAAGCAGTTATAAATCTTCTAAACATGATTTTATGTTTTCGTGTTCAGAAATAGAAAAAAATATTGATAGAAACATAAATGCTATTTCCCGCAGTCTTAACTTCGACGCAGGATAGACTAATTGATTGAATGTGAAGTGAAGATCGAAAGGCGCAAATGATTTTATTGTATATAAATGATTCTTGAGATGAAAAGGTTTCATTATTATTTTTTGTTTGGCGACGAAAAACAGATAAAATTCGAGGTGCTTAATTTTTCATTAAAAAAAATGCTTCGAACAATTATTTATTTCTTTTCACCTAAATCACTCTTATAAATTTACTTTTTTAAATTTTTTGCCCCCCTTTTTTTCTTTTTCTTTCTTGGCGACGATTAAACAAAATTCCCTATTAAAAAACACGGACAAATTGCTACATAAAAACTTCATTCTTTATTTGACTATTCATTCATTTTTAACGATTTAGACTCGAAATTTTACATTAGGAGAAATAACTTTTGAGTCCATGTCAAATGTCCCAAATTTCGAGAAAATCCCCACTCGACTCCCTCCGATTTTGATGATTTTTTTTTTTTTTGGATGTAGATATGAGACTTGCATGAAGTCATACCAAATTATAGCTCCATAAGCCAATAAAATTATTTTTTAAAGGCCTCTTTTTCGTGTCTTGAAAAAAATGACCAAATCCCACCAATCCATCCAAAATGACCATTTGTGCTTTTATTGCTCACGACCTAAGATGATTATCAGGCTCAAATTTAGTGATTATGATCACTGTTTAATGTAGAGTAGCCTAATTGTGTAACAAAAGCTCATTGCGCTGTAGATTTTTTACAATTTGCTGCCAAAGCTGGTTAAAAATCGTTTTTTGCCAAATTTCTACCACACGTTGTCAGCTTGTATCTGTAGAGAGAATGACTTTCTTAAGATAATTCTTATTCTTCCCTTGTTTGTAGATTGTTAGTATGTCCAACAGGTGTGCAAGTGCCATCTTGATAGCTCAAAAACTTGCTGAATTATCCGAGCTGAAATTCCAGTCAAAAATGTTTTTCCTCAATTTTGTCTCAATTTCAAAGGGCAATATCTCAAAAGTGTCATCTTGAATTTCAATTTTCTTTGCATTTTTGGAAAGAGAACACTTTTCTTAACTAGAAAACGTTGGTTTTATGTTTGAGACAAACCAGTTTCAAGGGGATATTGAAAGGGGACAGATCAAAAATATGTACGTTATTCTACGTGAAATCAAAGAAAAAAAGGCATAGACCTTAAAAGTTCTTGTCAATTTGCTCTAATAAAATTTAAAGGAGCTATTGTACTTATGTTCTGATGAAAAAAAACCTTTTTTAGATATTTTTGAACTTTAGTTTTTGTGTGCGCATCCGTAAAAACTCAAGAAATGGCAAAAAATAAAGTTTCACTTTTAACAAAAAGAATTTTTTTTTATCGCTGCTATAAGAGCTTGAGTCTTTTCTAGGAGTTATCTTAAAACTCTTAGAACAGAATTTCGGATGATATGTCACTTTGCAAGGTGTCATTAATATTTTAAGGTCATAAAAAGCATTGTTTCCTTTTCAAAAAATTAAAAATAAAAATAATTAATAAATGAGATAAATAAAACAATTAATATGGTGCGTATGTGATAAAAATATATATAATGGGACTGCAAAACTATCATTCTAAAAAGCAATAACGAAAGTTTTGGATAGTGTTGAATATTGCAATTATTTCCGCCATGTAAATGATAACAATAGTAAATGAAAATATGATAAGTAGTGATTGAAAATCCTTTCTTTATACTGCCGAGATGCCTAGATATTCAGCCTATGATTGCAATTTGCCCATAAAGAAAAATGATGAAAAATGGGAAAATGCTTTTTATGACCTTGAAATATTTAATGACCTACAACCTTGCCAAGTGACATATCATCCGAAATTATATTTCAAGAGCTTTAAAATAACACATCTCAAGCTCTTATAGCAGCGATAAAAAGATAATTCTTTTTGTTAAAAACGAAACTTTATTTTTTGCCATTTCTTGAGTTGTTACGGATGCGCACACAAAAACTAACGTTCAAAAATATCTAAAAAAGGTTTTTTTTTATCAGAACATAAGTATAACAGCTCCTGTAAGTTTTAATAGAACAAATTGACATGAACTTTTAAGATGTATGTCTTTTTTTCTTTGATTTCACGCGGAATGACGTACACATTTTTGATCTGCAATATCCCCTTGAAACTGGTTTGTCTCAAAAATAAGAATAACGTGTTTTAGTTAAGAAAAGTGTGCTCTTTCCAATAATGTAAAGAAAGTTGAAATTCAAGATGGCCCTTTTGAGATATTGCCCCTTGAAATTAAGACAAAATTGAGATAAAAATTTTTTTTGACTAATTTCAACTCGCATAATTCAGCAATTATTTGAGCTATCAAGATGCCACTGGCACACCTTTTGGACGAACTATCAGGCTACAAACGAGGAAAAAATTAACTTCAGAAAGTCATTCTCTCAGCAGATACAAGCTGATAACGTATGGTCAAAATTTGCCAAAATACGATTTTGTACAAACTTTGGCAGCAAATTGTAAAAAATATGCAGTGCATTGAGCTTTTGTTACACGAGTAGGTTATTCTACGCTAAACAGTGATCAGAATCACCAAATTTGAGCCATATAATCGTCTTAGGTAGCAAGCAAAAGAAGCACAAACTTGACGATTTGGTCATTTTTTTTTCAAGACACGAAAAAGAGGGCTTTACGAAATGATTTATATTGGCTGAACGATAGGGCTGATGGAGCTATAATTTGGTATGGCTTCATGCAAATCTAAAATGAACTTCCAAGAAAATTTTCATCAAAATCGGAGGGGGTCGAGTGGGGACGCCTCGTACACTTGACATGGAATGACCCTTTTGTATTTTAGTTCAACTATTTGCCCTTCATGTACATTTAAACACTACAAAAATTGCTTGAAGGTAAAATGTTCCTTGTGAAAAGTGCATTAATACTGAAACTTATCGAAACGTGACTTGAGAAAAAGAATTTGATAGCATTTTCATATTAACACTTTTTTTTGCGTGAAATAGGCACATTTTCTTCAACAGAACTCTGTTTTAAATGTTAAAAAGTTGTATTTGAAACCTAAGTTGAGGGACAAATTTTCTGACCTGAGAAAATCGAAGCTGTTAGGGGAAGACCGCCTATATTGGACCCCCTAAGAACAGGAAGCCTGTGTTGCTCAATGTGAAGAAAAACAGAAATGCAAAATAGGTCATCGTAAGCTAAATTTAATCAGGAACCACCCTAGGAGCTTACATTTTCTGAAAATATGAAAAATATTTAAAAAAAAAATCCAGCATAAATTTTATTTAAGTTAATAACACTATGCTTAACAACCTGAAACTGCAGCTTAATGGATGAAGAGAAAAAAAAACATACATTTTAAGAAGTTGCAGCTTTTGCTTAATAAAAATGTTTTTGATAAAAATTTTTAAATGAATATCATGAATAGGTGTTAAAGTATGCTTAAAATAAGTTTAACTACGCTATTAAATAAGACGAATCACTTATTTTATGTTACGATAATGAAAAAGTTTTGTTTAAAATCATATTCTTAAATTGGACCACCGGTCCAAATAGGAAAATTATTTCGGTCCAGTAAAGGAAAACACGTCATTTTTTATTCTTCCACTCATTGTACTGTCAAAAATTATCACAATCGCACATGTAAATACATTGATGTAATCCTTATTAAACATAGATTATAATACTGTAACAGAATTTTACCGCAATTCTCAAGTTTTTGAGTTATTCTTCTAGAAACAAGTCCGCAAAATAAGATTTCGCACGCTTTCAACACAAATCAAGCCGTAACTCACGCTAAACAGTTCGAAGACTGGTGAAACTTCATACACATTGATTTTATTCCTAAAACTTTATACTTCTACTGTTAAAGTGTAGCACAGATCTCTGTACTAGATTTTAAGCCCGAGGTCCAATTTAAGCAGTGGTCCAATATAGGCGGTCTTCCCCTATATGAGAAAAGAAGTTCGTTTAGTTCTAGATGGAGCTACAAGCTACGAAGTCAAAACATATCTTTCCCTGATTATTTACATATTTTACTGCCTTTTCACTGTCGACGGTTCTATTTCCAGAGCTCAGTTTGCTTTATTACAACTTAGACTGGGATGCGACCCCAATTTAATTAGTAGAAAAATGTGGGGCAAAGTAAAATATATATTTTTTTCAAAATGAACAACTTAGAAAATTAATATAAAAAGACCAAACATAAAGACAGATAAATGCATTTTGTAGTAGGAACTCATACTGAAATGTTACTTTTCGTTTTTGTTAGTATACTTAACTCTTCAATTTAAAAGTGAAAAATTTTCTCTTTTCCTCACAAATGGAGTAAAGTAACAACTGAACTATTTTTCGAATGAAAAAGCTTTTAATTGATGATTGAAAATATTTTTCTTCGAATAAATAAGTAAAATGATGAGTAAGGGATAAATGAATAAGAAATTAATAAATACATAAAGTAATTGAACGAATAAATTAATGCATTAATGCGTGAATAAATGAATAAAATTAACTGGGTCACTTTAGAAATCATACACGTGACAAACTGTACTATTCATTTAAAATCAAAACATGCCTAATATTAAGTAAATAAATAATGCCCTAAAAATCAGTGGGATCTCATTTAATATTTGAAATGCTAACCCCAAGAACTCTACCATTTTATAATTACAAAAATTATTTTTGATGAGCCACAAAATATCACAATGACGCTTTCTAATTTACAACCAGCTTGTTTCATCAGGTCAGAGATAACTATTTTCAGACATCACTACATGTTAATTAGAGTAGCTAAAATAGTGCAGGAATAACTGGCGCCACACATGGGTGCCCCTCCCCCCCCCCTCCCCCAATTTTACACAACCCTCTAGTGCTTTTTATTTTCACCTTCTTTTTTATTTTGTTTATTTTTTTAATATTACTTATCTTTTTTTTTTTTAAATTATAACGAATTTTTTTTATACATTATTTATTTTTAAGTTCGAATTATGCTCAGAATAGAATTGCTTTTTTTCCCTTCCAGACATTCCAAGCACACACACAAGCACATAAAATAAATAAATAAATAAAAATAATAATAAAGAAATAAAAGAAATAATTTAAATTAAAAAAAATAATTATAAATGATTTAAATAAACATTTAAATTAGTTTTAAAAAATCCCTCCTAAAAGTATTGATGGCGCAGCTTGAGCCATAATCCCCCCTCCCCTCCGTGGGCACCCCTGCCGCCGCAAACAGAATAAAATATTTTACCGTTTCACTTCGCTCCGATGATTCACATTGCCTAACATTCCCTTATGTATTGTTTAATTTTGTTTATTATTTTCTCCAACCGGTTTCAAACACCCTATATACAATAAGATTCAACGCGCACTCGTTTCATGTTCTATTTTATGACTAGTTTCGATAGATGACTACTTTTTATAGTAGTTCGTTCAAATATCAGCGCAAAAAAACATAAATCCTCTTTAAAAAGCTTTCCCTTCTTCTTTACATTAAAAAAAAAAAACTTAAATCTGAGCTTCTAAACTGGAAATCAAGTAATGTCGACAAGGAAGCCAGTTTCAGCCAAGCGCTACGACTTTTCTTTTTCGCTTTTGTTAAAAAGAAGTGATGGAGATTCTTGGAGACGAATATTTAGGCGAACTATTGCCGATTGGTGTTAAATTCTTTCTCTCTTTATCGTCATCCTTACAGCCGCTTCTTTTTATTTGAGCGTTCCTGAAATAGAAAAGCCCTCTTCATAGCCATCTGGAGTGACATTCTTTCCACCGAAACTGTTGGGAAAAAAAGCCAGGACATGATTTTTAAGGGAAAAAAAAAGTTTTAGAATCTGAGTGCATTTCTGTCAATTTCAGTTCCGGATTCAAAAATGCTGGTTAAGATTCAAGATTATCATTTTTTCCGCTTGAAATAGTAAATGATTTTAAAATTAATGTTATAATCCACAATACGAATGTTTTACGAACAATGAAACTCAGTGGGAACAAATTGAAATTATGTAAACGGTTTTCGAATAAGTGACCGTGAGTGTTTTTCGCAAAGCTGACAGCCGAAAAAAGTCCCTGAGGCTAACATCTTTAAAAATAAACAATTACTTATTCTTTTATATAATTTAGAATGAGTTTTTTATTGTTCTTGACAAAGAAATAATCATTTTCAATTATTTCAGCAAACTGGGACTGCTTTAAACTTAGATTTTATTTACAGATATCAGCTTTAGGGCACTTTACCTTAGTGCATTTTTTTAAAAAGACGGATTCATTTTGTAGTCGAATACAAATAAGGCTTGATAAGAAAGAGCCAACATTTTGTGAATGTGAAGGTAACTTAAAAGAAAAATGTTTTGTGTGTGTAACTTAAGATCCCGAGGAATTTCTAGTATTTTCCTAAAAGAAATCGTTTCGTTCTTATTATTTTACTCTGTTAGTTTGATCTACTGCTTTTCTTTCTTTAAAATAGCCGTAGATATTTTTCAGGATAGTACTTGACTTTTTTTTTTCTTTTTGACTTAAATAACAATAAAAACATTGCTTTGCTTTTTATTTAATTATTTTTTTTTGTACGAAGGAAAACAACAAGAGATAAAAGTGGCCGGTAGTTTTAAAGTATGATGAAACAACCATCGATGATATCTACACTGTAAAAAAATGAATGTTGTTTTACAGCTAATTTTATAGTAATAAACTGTAAAAATTGCAAATTTCACAGTGATAAACTATAAAATTTCTACTTTTACAGTACTAAACTGTAAAATTGCTAATTTTACCGTAACAAACTGCAAAATTGCTAATTATATAGTTTATTGCCGTACATTTTACAGTTTTAAACTGGCCCCTCTTCTGCCAGTATTATACTGTTTTTCTTTACAGTATAACACAGCTAAATTTTACGGCAATAAACTGCAAAACTTTCTAACTTTACAGTACGAAACTGTAAAATTCCTAGTTTTGCAGTTTATTACCGAGAAATTTAACGGTTTTAAATTGGAACCTCGGCTGCCTGTATTATATTGTAAAAACAACAGCTCATTTTTTGCAGTGCAAGAGGATCAGAGTGGCCACTGTCTGCCAGAGACTGGTAAAGGTTAACCGCGGGGAGATGGCGGGTCGACTGGAAGCGAAAACGGACCACTTCATTTAAATATACACTGTTAAAAACTCAGGAAACTTTTAGGGTAAATATTACTGTAAAATGTTGCATTTACAGTACAGAAAATAGTTACAGTAAATTGTACCATAAAAAAGAAACGATTACAGCGCCAATTGATAAACCACATGACTTACTAGGCGAAGCACTTAATACTCAACTTCTGCTAGTCATGTGTGGTCTTTTCGGTACAGTGGATAGGGAAGCGAAGTGTGATAGCAACGTCTCGGGTTCGATCCTAGATGCTTGCATTTTTCTACTCTAACTTTTCCCTACCGTAAAATTTTACAGTAAAATTGGATGCCCAGAGCATATTAGGAATTTTCCGTAAATATCGACCATAATCCTGCAAAAAAAGTTTCATTCGACAGCGTGTTTGTTTTCCAATAAATAATTTCAGTGTTTTATTTTTTAATGCTCCAAAATAATAATAGAGTTTTTTTGTGTAATTTGCTTTGCGAAAACCCTACTTTTCGACAGAAAAGAGATGTTAAGAAATTTCATAAAGACATTTTTACCATTCTTGGAAACTTTTTTACACGTATATGCCCGAAAGCATTTTCAACACTTTACGGGCAGTCCATCCTTTGACGAACTATTCTCTGACTTACAAGGTCGCAGATCAATACTATTTTTCTTTGTTGATTAATTATTTGGAATTTTTTTAATTTTTTAAATATTGTTACTGAGTCAGATATCACTTATGAGGAAAATGATGAAGATGAAAGTGACATTAGTGACGAAGATGAAGATTTTTCAGATGAATCTGATGAAGATTAATTTTTCTTTATGTATATAAAGACACAATACACAATTAATTTTACTAGAAAATAGAATTAGTAAAATTTCAAAAAAAAAAAGTTTTCACTTGTTCCAAACAGAAAACGGAACTTACAATTCTTTTCAGACTGTTTACTTGTAGGACATTGTTTTATCTGGATAGAGAATACACTAACCTATAATGTAATATTTTTGTTCTACAGTTAGTAATAAGAAAAGTGGTCTTGTGGTACTAACAATTTCTGAGAGTAGGACCGGGATAACGTACAACGAAATTTGTAGGACAATAGTGACTGTTAAATTATATACATATTAACTAAGCAGTAGAAAAAAACTCATGCAGTTAGTAATTACTTTTGATGAACTCGTAATCGATACATGTTGGGAGAAGGGGGATCCTCTTTGCTCTTTGATCAAACCATACACCTTGTAGGACAAATATTTTTTTCAACAATGTTAGTAATTACCTTAAGATTTAATTAAAAAGGCCACAGTTAGCCTTTTGGATCCGGGCTGTTCATACAGAAATTTTTCTTTCAACCCAGGTAGTACGACAGTTTAACCACAGATTTCTTTTCCACTGAAAAGAGAAGATATAAACTGTCATACCAGACGTATGAAACCTTGAAAAAATCCCCGGCTCCAAAGGGTTCGAGTGAAAATTTCAACCCCGTTCTCTAAACTAGACGAGACTTATGGTACAACATGTGTATCGGCCGGTTCCTAAAGGTTAATGATAAGTTTTTGAGACCCATAAAGTCGACACATTTTATCCCTGCTATCCCTGTTAGCTACCACAATCGAGAATTGTTGTAAGAGGAAAAGTTGGGCGTCTCATTGAAATGAAGCTACTCACGGAAAATTAGCTTGACAGAAAAAAACAGAACTGGTGAAAATTGGCGTTCTGCAAAAAAGGAATTCATTCTCTTTCAACCCAAATATAAATGAATTCGTCCAAGGCAAGCGTCTTGTTATCAGTGCCACGTCCTAATATCTCCACGAAAATAGTAGCAGAAGTCTGATAATCTGTTTTTACGTTTTTACTCAACGATGTTATGCAATATAAATGTTGCTATCTGTTTCACTGTTACGCGAACTTGCAGAAAGTAGTATTTGTTAGTAACAGCATCTATACTGTCAGTCATAGAATATAAAACAAGAATTGCAAAAATACAAATGCTCCCTACAAAATACATAATGTGCTAAATATGCTTTTATTTATGAAGTATGTGCAACATCTAAATGGCTGTCCAGACTAAACGAATTAAAAGTTTAAAAGGGCCCGGATTAATAACGGCTTACGTCATGGCAAAATATTCCATGTACGTGTTATGTAGATACCAAAAACCTTTCTTTCCTTGCAAAAAATTTGACCTTCCAACGCTAAGCTACCTCAAAACACTTGTCTGCAATGCTTTTGCATGAATGAGCTTAAATAACGGTATAGCTTGACCACGAGGAGATGGCGGCTGGTCTTGAACTGGAAATGGACAGCTTGTATGGTTTATAAAATATACCGTCAGAGGGATCACACAGCCAGTAAAAACTTCAATGAACCTCGCTAGTAAAAAATTAAATTTATCGCTGATGCTCTACCTATTTTAAAATGAAGTCGTCCGTTTCCGCATTAAGGTCACAAGCCATATCCCTGTGGTCAAACTTTAATTTATTGTGTCTGCACAAAAATAAACATTTAACTTCCCTTCATAAGCTTTTGATGGTACTAAAATGCTCTTTACCCCGGAATAAGATTCAATAGGAAGAGACATTAAAAATTTAACTCATTGCTTAATAAATGAGACTCGTTTTTACTACATTAAGACTTCTTTGAGGACGAAATTTGGAAAGTGAATCGAAATATACTGTTATGAAATATAATACCGATTGTAATGACAGAATAGGTTTTGTTAAGTAATTTTCAGGAAACCAAATTTATATATATATTTCATTTTAAAGTTATAATTCGAAGAGAAGAAAATTATTATTCATAATGATGTCTCAAGTAGTAAAATTTATTGGAATTATTTAAAATCTGAGAGTAAAATTGCCAAAAATATATGCATTCATATATTTGAAGTTTTATCTTTACGTATATGCCATACGCTCGTTAAAATCCATTTTTACCTTTATAACGTAATTTTACAGGACCTGTAAATTTTGATCTTTTTTCTACGATTTTTGATGGTAAACATATTATTTGTCATTAGGATATTAGAAATGGGCGGGAGTTCGGGAAGCTTTCAAAATCAGTAATTACAGGAAGCTGCGTTTATTTACTAATTTCTTCTTTTTTTCAACGTTTATTAGCTTGTCGTAAACTGAACTTTAGAAGTTTGTGCTTTAATATTTAAAAGCTTATTTATTATTTTTTATTTGTTACTTTTTAAATAATTATTTTTGATGCCTAATAGTTTAGTAACTGTGTAGAGTAGCTATACATGTTAAGAAAAAAATCCAATGACAAATATCGATGAGGGGGAAATATATTGCTGAATTTCTTGGTAAAAAATATTTGAAGTTTTGAAAGATAGACTGCTCAGGATGGAATGCGTGTAGTGAACTGTACTTATTAAAAATATTAAACATAAGCCTCAGCACAGCACTCCCTATGATTAACGAACCCATTACATTATTTGTGTCAAAAATTGCCATACCTTTAGGGCAATTAACAATCGAAGGGTTTGGGAGATGAAGTGGCTATGTAACAAAACCCCAATTTAGTATAATTTAGGTTAAAAGTTTTATTATTGCAGCTTTTTCATTTTCTGGTTCTGCCGCAGACCCGTCATTTAGGGGGGGCAGGGGGGTCAATTGCCCCCCCCCCTGGCTTTGAGAAATCAATGTATTTACATATAAGTGGGCGTGGTTTTTTATGTTTTTCGGTGAAATTGCATTGTGTTTGGACCCTTTGCCCCCCCCCCCTGGAAAAACTTGAAATGACGTCCCTGTTCTGCCATTAAGTGAGCGTATGCTATAAGTCTAATGACTTCTATATTTTTAATGTACCAAGTTTTATTTGCTTACCTGTATCCATTGCTTACTTGTGTCTAGATGGTATTTTTAAAACATTAAACAGAGCTCCTTCATCCACCAAACCCTTCAAATACGAATTTTATAACTGTATTAGACATAAAATTAAGGAGAAAAGAGCGAGACAGCACTTTCTAGCTCTGACAGATTTTGAAATAAATGGATGTGTTTGTTTTTTGCCGAGCAATTGCTTTGAGTCACTCTACCTAGCCTAAGTAATATGCGCATCCTACTAAGGGCCATTTAAGTTTGCTGAAACTTGATTCAACTACTCTGAGTTTTAAGTGGCAGTAAATAAGTTCACAAAATAAATTTAAACCTGTTAAAAGTTTTTGCATTAGGGAAGACTGGGCCGCTTGCCGCACATACTGGTTGGCGCAAAATAGTAATAATTTTAGCTCTGTGTTATAGTTGGTTTTTCCTCCCTAATCAGCTGTCAGTTTAAACTTTCCCATAGTCACTAAATCATTATTGTGATCTCTAATAATAATGGTTAAAGTCGCACACATATCCGGAATTAGTGAGATTTATTTTATGAAAAGCATATCAGTTAAACTCAGTCATCCAGATTATGGGTCGTCTGATGGTTAAAACAGAAAAAATTGCCTGGGGATGTTTGGCATGGGTATAAAACACAAAAACATTCTCTTATTTTCTTCTTCTTTTTTTTTTCATACTCTGGGTCCTGGACTTTCAAACAACCTAGCAAATGCAAAAATTTAGCATAAAAATAAACTCTGAAAGACTTATCTATACGATCCTAACAACTAAGATAAAAGGAACTAAACATTTTTCAGAGATTTTCACTCAGTACAAAAATAAAGTTTTGAAAACGTATAAGTCTTGAAACAGGGTTCCTTTGTTAAAATTTAATTTCTTGCGCGTTATTCTCGTTGGCGGTTTTGCTTTTCGAGTTTGAATCCGTGCACACAGATTTATTTTCTTGATTTATCAAAAGAAGTCTTGATGACGATTTAACTATTAAAACATAGAAGTTGCTTCCTTACCTTTCTCCACCTTATACAGTTTAATCATTTCTTTGTACCATTAGTTAGCTTTTAAGAACTTCTCGCGATTGAGCTTTATAGTGCACTTTCTTTTCACAACGGCTGAAAACATAAGTGTTTTACGTACATTAATGTTTAAAATAATTGTTCCCGGCAGCTTATCGATTTTCAAGGCTTGCTTTTTATGTATTTCCATATTCTTTTCATTTACTTATCACTTTATTCAAAAAAAAAAAAAAAAAAAACTACGTTTTAAACAGTTAATGAACGTTTTTTGTGAATAACTATTGAGTAATTCAATGACTAAGGTTTTAATTTTAAAAAATGGAATCCTGCATCAAATTAATTGTTGTTGTCATGTCATAATTAATAATCTCTGTAAATATATAGTGTTATTGTCTAGAGAGGTTGGACTTATTTATTAACATATAAGACTAAACAAGAAAGAATTACAGCAAAAAGAGACAAAATGGCACCCAGGGTTACTTTGGGAATTGAACCCAAGATCGTCGGCATTTGAAGTGAAACTTCTACCTCAAAGATAAGGAGACCCCCCCCCTCCCCAAAAAAAAGAAAAAAGTATTAGACCAAAAACGATTATTTTATACTTTCAATTTGCACTTCATTCATAATAAGATACCACAAAAAATACACTGCAGTTATTTGTTTTCTTGTATAAATGTTTTTCTCCAAAATTTTACGTTTTTCATTTACTTATATACCAGTAAAATAAAGTAAAATAAGTGGAGGATAGATGTTTTAGAAAATAAGTAAATCCTTCTTGTTTATTATTTTAAAGGAAAAGCTTGGGGAAATGCAAAATGAAAAGCTTACGCTAACAATGGAAGAAATGTTCTTGTATCTACCAAATATAATTATAAGAAACAATTTAAAAAGCATGTAGTAGTGACTTAAGCTTAAAAATACTTTCGTGCTGTAACAAGCTGAAACTTCTTTTTCGAAATGGTACTTTAGAGGAGCTTTACAGCTTGCATTTTATTTGTTTTCTTATAATCATTAAATAAAAAGCTATTTTTATTACTCGTTTTGTACTCTTAATATCCGTCACCGGCGACAGTAGGGGCACATCTCAAAATTCTGTAAAGACGTTACTGGCACGTGGCACAAAGTTAGTTCACATAACTGATGCAGGGTGAGGTATAAACGATGTAATTAATAGTGGCACATCTTTCGAAATTCAAAATTTGGAAGAAAAGTTAATTGTACTCAATTAGCTTCAACTACAAAAAAAAAAAAAAAAAAAAAAAAATCCTACACTGCGAAAAATAAACTGTTGTTTTTACAGTATTTTACTGGTAGCAGAGGTATGTAGTAATATAGACAGATTATCAAATATGACGATATTTGACAGGCAATGAGAGAATATTGATGATTACCAACAATTATTGCTGTTCTAATATACACTGAAGTGACAAAAGTCATGGGATACCTCTTAATATCGTGTCGGCCCTCCTTTTGCCCGGCGAAGTGCAACAACTCGACGTGGCATGGACTCAACAAGTCGTTGGAAGTCTTCTGCAGGAATATTGAGCCATGCTGTCTCGATAGACGTCCATAATTGTGAAAGCGTTGATGGGGCAGGATTTTGGGCACGAACAGACCTCTCGATGGTGTCCCATAAATGCTCAATGGGATTCATGTCGGGCGATCTAGGTGGCCAAATCATTCGTTGGAATTGTCCAGAATTTTCTTCAAACCAATTGCGAACAGTTGTGGCCCGGTGACATGGCGCATTGTCATCCATAAAAATCCCATCGTTGTTTGGGTACATGAAGTCCATGAATGGCTGCAAGTGATCTCCAAGTAGCTGCACATAAGCATTTCCAGTCAATGTTCGGTCCAGTCGCACTAGAGGACCAAGTCCATGCCATGAAAAAACAGCCCACACCATTACGGAGCCACCACCAGCTTGAACAGTGCCTTGCTGACAGTTTGGGTCCATGGCTTCGTGGGGTCTGCGCCACACTCGAACCCTACCATCGGCTCTTACCAGCTGAAATCGTGACTCATCGGACCAGGCCACGGTTTTCCATTCATCTAGGGACCAACCGATATGCTCACGTGCCCACGAGAGTCGCTGCAAGCGATGTCGTTCTGTCAGTAAAGGCACTCGAGTCGGTCTTCTGCTGGAATAGCTCAAGAAATCCAAATTTCTCCGCACAGTTCTAGCAGACACGTCCATTGTACGTCCCACATTGATTTCTACGGTGATTTGACGCAGTGTTGCTTGTCTGTTAGAATTTACGACTCTTTGCAGACGTCGCCGGTCTCGATCTTTAAGTGCAGGCGGTCGACCACTGCGCTGTCCATGGTGGGATGTTATGCCTGAAATTTCATACTCTCGGCACACTCTTGACACAGTGGATCTGGGAATGTTGAATTCTCTAACGATTTCCGAAATGGCATGACCCATGCGTCTAGCTCCAACTAACATTCCGCGTTCAAAGTCTGTTAATTCACGTCGTGCGGTCATCATCACGTTAAAACCTCTTCACATGAATAACTTGAACAGAAATGAAAGCTCTGTAAAAGCACTGCGCATTTATACCTGTTCTATGCGATGCTACTGCCATCTGAAAATTTGCATATTGCTATCCCATGACTTTTGTCACTTCAGTGTATTACTCATTCCCCATCGTTACCGCTGAGAGATATGGATACAGAGACTTATTACAAGGTCCCCCCTTCCCCCTTTAGACGTTTTAATGAAATTCGTGTCATTTCTAATTACATAGTAGTATAGACAGCTTATTATGTTTGATTGGCAACGAGAGAATACCGATGATTAGTACTGCAGACTTAAAAAGGGCTATTTCCTACGAATGGTCAAAAATCGGGACAAATTGTTTGCAAAAACTTGTAGAAACTATGCCAAATAGGATTTATGAGCTTATTTAGAAAAAAAAATCAGAAAATTTTCTTATTAATTCAACATTTATTTGATGCTTGGTTCAGTGAACTTACCTTTTTGAAACATCTGTTTCATCTAATTTTAGTTTCCCTCATTATTTCTATTATTTGTAAATTATTTATGAGCTATTTTACATTGAATGAAGTAATGTAGTTTATAAAATAGTACTTTGTACACAATACAACCTTTTTTACCAGCATAACTTTCGCTTTTACTGGTAGACCTATCATTTCGAAACGCACTGTAGTTACATAATAGCATATACAGCTTATTATGTTTGATTGGCAATGAGAGAATATTGATGATTACCAACAGTTATTGACGTTCTAATGTATCGCTCATTTCCCATTGTACCGATGAAAGATATGATTTAGAGACCTATTACAAGTCCCCCCCTCCCCCTTCGCATAACGTTTTGATAATATACGTGCCAATGACTGATTACAAACTAGTGTAGATAGCTTATTATAATTGATTAACAATGAGAAAATATTGATAATAGTCATTATTTGTTGCGGTTCTGATGTGTATTGCTCATTAATGAACATTTTTCTCTTGATAGGGTGATCTCGATAATGCAGAAAAGAAAGCAATTTTTCTCACTGTTCACGATATTGGAAGTAACCGTAAGTCTGAAGTTTAAATTAGTTAATTATGTTTCGAATGTAAAATGCCCTATAAATGTATCGAAATCAAATTAAATGTTTAGTAAGAAACGTTAGTGTAGATTGCAAAAATAAAAACTTGGAACTTCAATACTTATTATGTCGAGTAATTATTTACAGTGAACATGAAGTGAAGACTTCAGATCATATTTCTAACTTAGCTACAAATATTTTCCACTGAAACTTTTTTGTTTTACATTAAACATTATGTTCCGCTCCATTTTCATCAAAATTGAGATACATATTTTGTATTGCTTTTTCACAGTATGTTTAGATGCAGTTACCATCTGATATTAAAATACAAAATAAAACTATTATTGTGATTTTAAGAGAAACAACTACTAATAAAATTAACTTCATCGTACCTTAACTCTCGTGGGTCCCTCCCATTTCAGTTACATTCAAGACCCTTGGGGTCATAAACGACCCCAATGCTTCCTTTAATTAATTTATTATAATTATTGAATGTTACAAGCATTATTTAAGTTCACACACTTTTTAATGCTAAAAAAATAAAAATAAAAATAAAAAGACACAATCAAAGTAAAATTTAGTTTATGCATTAAAAATTAAAATTTTAAAGCAAAACTTACAATAACTGTAGATTTATTTACAACTGTTACAGACCTGAAAAAACGTGATTTTTTGCAAGTGAATTTCAAACACTTATGACATTTTTCGATGCCTTTTCTGTCCAGTTCTCTTGGACAAAAGTTGCAACGTCCTCTTTTTTTGGCATTCTGGGGAAGTGACCATTAGGGTCTTGTGTGCAAAAAATGCAATTCGGGAAAAATAAAACACAATAATGGCATTATTTTGAATAGAAAACTAGAAGAATAAAAGCCAAAAAATGCCATTAAAAACAAATGGTTGATTAACAAGATATATTAAACAGAAATTGCATTGGGGTCACGTATGACCCCAAGGAACCCACGGGGGTTAAAACCGTGCAGACTAAAATTAATAAGTACACTTCTGGTAACTTAAATGTTTGTAAGCAAGAACGCATCTAAAAACAGAAAAAATCAGTTAATAGACTTAAACATAGTAACTGTTATGTAATAAAGACAGATTATGATATAATATAAAGCAGTAATGTCGAAACAGATCTTTTCCTAGAAAGTATGAGTTCCTGCGGATAAAAAACTTGGTCGCTTTCTTGAATGAATAGCTGCTAAACACGCGTAATCACATTTTGCGGCCATGACTGAATTGAATAAATTAGGTTAAAAAAACGGCTTACGATAATTAATTTACTTATGAATAACCAAATTGAAGGCAACAGTTATTTATAAAGCATGAAGAGTTTTTTTGTTGGAAATTCACTTTTATTGCGTTTAGTTACTAAACTGAGATTTTCTTAAAAAGTTTCCCGCATAAAAAATACCTTTTGCATTTTGGCGAATTTCTCAAAATTATAGGAATCTGAAAAACATCTTTTCTGAGAAATTTCTCTTAAACGTGTAAGTTAAATGCTCTAAACTACGATTGTTTGAATGAAGAAAGTATATTTTGCAAAAAAGTTGTTATTTCTTTGATAAGAATAAAATAATAAATTTTAGAAGTACGGAATCTCGGGAGAATAGAATAGTACAATTTAACATCCACTTCTTATAATAGATTTAAAAGAATTTTTGAACTCTAGTTTTATCCCTCAGTATAGCATTCATAATTGTCTGAATAAATAAGAATAAATTTCATAATTTTTATTCATAACTTAACGCGTAAAAATTGAAAGGTATTTTACTTTAATCTACATATGAAACCGCTGCAAAGCTCTAATTGCGCTTATTGAAAAACTAGGAGTAAATTTCATACAGCGAAAGTGTATGCAGTTTTGATTAAAAAATTATGCTTTAGCACAATAATTCTTTCTTACATTTAAATCAGAAATTGTATTATATGAAATCAGTGTTTTGTTAAAAGTAGTTTTTTGTAAATATTGTCAAATATAGTATATGCTTATACACCAATAGTAATTCGCATGTGCTATATTTATAAATTTAACTTATTATATTTCTTCAAATATTTTATGTTTCTGAGGAGAATAGTTCCAAACTTTGTATTTATGTAATAGTTACATACTTTATAAAGTTAGTTGTTTCTTCAAGATTAAATAAAATAGATGCAAAGATTGTGACAAAAACTAAATTCTTAATAGCCAGGGAAAAAAATTCTGCCAGAGAAATTTACTTATTGGAATTCATTGACAAATTCAGTGAAACATGGCTTCGAACAGATTTTCGTTCTGAAAAAAAATTGTTGCCTACACTGCGAAAAATGAATGTTGTTTTTACAGTATAACACAGCTAATTTTATAGTAATCAACTGTAAAAATTGCTAATTTTACAGTAAAAACTGTAAAATTGCTACTTTTACAGTACGAAACTGTAAAATTGCTAATTTTACAATTTATTACCGTAAAGTCAGGTTACTTGGACCCTAAGGGGTTACTTGAGCCCATTACAGTAAAATGATAAAATCTAGGTTTGGTACTTATTAGTTGAAGACTTGCACGTAGTTCCTCGTTTCTCCTCTAGGTAGAAGCACTCTGCAGTCTCTAATGCTAGTATCAAACCCAGATTTTATCATTTTACTGTGGGCTCAAGTAACCTCCTTGTGGGTCCAAGTAACCCGACTTTACGGTACCGTGCATTTTACAGTTTTAAACCGGAACCTCTGCTACCAGTATTATACTGTTGTTTGTGTTTACAGTATAATACAGCTAAATTTTACTGCAATAAACTGTAAAATTGCTAGTTTTCCAGTTTATTAATGTACATATTACAGTTTTAAATTGGAACCTCGGCTGCCAGTATTATACTGTAAAAACAACAGTTCATTTTTTGCAGTGTAGGTATTTTTTTGTCGACCGAGATACCTGTTGCCCGATCTCTGTCGGACCTTGAATGTGTTTAACAGAAAAGTAAAGATTTCATACATTGTAGAGTATTTCATAAATTTCTTCATAGATTTCCTTTGATTTGTTGTTTTCAAGAATGCTTAAAGCCTGTAGTTTCATACATAGTTGCTATCTCTTTAGATTCTTCGTTTTATAACTTCGTGGATCATCCTTCTATGACTGAAATCAAACAACGATCTGTTTTTATACACGTTGATGTTCCAGGACAAGAAGATCATGCTCCAGACTTACCTAATGAGTAGGTACTCTTATGCTACAGTATTACAAATGACGTTAAAAAAAACTGAAATATCACATAATTGATTTAGATTAAGCACCTATTTTGGTCGTTTTTTGACAATCCAAACCAACTATAACTGGTAGACCTCAGCCCAGGTCTAAATAGCTGAAGGTCAAGAACTATGGGCAGGCAAAAATATTTTGACAATTTAAACTACACAAATTTTTAAAAATATATTTTTAGACTTCCTCTTTATTAGTTTAACGACATGAGAGCAGTCGATTTTCATTATAAAAAGCTTTTTAGGAACATTTTTTATGGTTTCTTAAATAATTACATGAACTTTGTTTTCATGATGAATTCTTAGTAACGCTTGGCCACGGCGCGTAACCTTTAAGCAGAAACGGGCCACTTCATTTTAAAATAGGTAGGTGCAGCGAGAAAATTAATTTCTTACTTCCATAGTTTATGAAAATTTTTACTGCCTGCGTGATCTCTCTGATGCTACCTATTATAAAATAAAGCGGTCCGTTTCCGGTTCAAGGTCACTTGTCATATCTCCATTTTCAAGCTTTACTTCAAATTAAGTTACCAGGGGTGCCACAGGGGGGGATTATGGCGCAAGTTGCGCCAAACTTATTTATTTATTTATTTAAATTATTTATTAATTTATTTTTTAAATTAAATTATTTACTGATTTTTTTAATGTAAATTATTCGTTAATTTATCTTTTTTTTTTAACTTAAGTTATTTCTTTATTATTATTTATTTACTTATTTTGTGTTTGTGTGTGGAATCTCTGAAAGGGGGAAAAAAGCGATTCTATTCTGCGCATAATTAGTATTTTAAAAATATTAATAATATTAAAAAAATAATAGTTTTAATTAGAAAAAAATAAAAATATTAAAAAATATAAATAAATAATATTTAAAAAAGAAATAAATAATATTTAAAAAATAAATAAAATAAAAAAGAGGGATAAAAAGCACAATAGGGTTGTGAAAAATTTTGGGGGGGAGTTTGCGCCATTGATCTTGGGGGGGATGGGCACCCCTGTCAGTACTAATAGCAACTTTTTAAGGCTGGATGCATCATCAACATCAAAGCTGGGCTGAATATGTTTGAATCGTTATCTGGGTCGAGCAAAAGTAAATGAGTCGATGGCTAATTTTGCGGAGATCAATAGCTATTTATGGAAGTTTCAACGCGCGCGTAAAACATTGACAAGTGACTAATTTGTTAAGTTTGTATTTGACATGACTAAGTTTTATGTCTATTTCTTCCTTGTAGCTTTGTATTTCCAACCATTCAGACACTTGGAGAAGATCTAGTCACTGTA
The DNA here is from genome assembly GCA_038373865.1 of Uloborus plumipes. NCBI lineage: Eukaryota > Metazoa > Arthropoda > Arachnida > Araneae > Uloboridae > Uloborus > Uloborus plumipes. Next base: position 89,843 of record JAXGGA010002816.1, read on the forward strand.
CTTGATCAACTAAAGTAAGTTTTGTTCAACGCATTCAATATACGTTTCTGTGCTAATTTTTTTAATGTTCCGCAACGGTACTGGGTAAATTAAAGTAAATTTTGTCAAAAAACTTACGTTTCCAAATCGGACGTACATTCGGAGTATTATGCAGACGTATTAGTCGACAAAGACAGCTAGTTGACAAGATAAAAAGCATATTTCATGTATTAAGAAATGTAATATAAGTATTTTGAAATCATATTAGGTGTCACAGTATACATATTTTTATAATTATTCTTTGTTGTATATTAAAATCAGGTTCGTCACTTAGGGGGGTGAGGGGCGGGGAATCGCCCCACCCCCTGACTTTAGGAAATTAATGTTTTTGCATGTAAGTGGGCGTGGTTTTGTTGTTTTATTGGGGCAATTAAAAATGAGTACACACTCTTTGCTCCCCCGCCCTGAAAAGTTTGATATGATGAGCCTGCTTACAGGGTTGAATTATCAGAGCAAATAGCACTTAAGTGCAATTGGTGTTGGTGAAAATTCATAACATAGTTAAAAACCAGCTTTTGACACATGAAAGTAAAAACGCGAGTCGGCCACCTTGTCTAGTGGTCAGAAAGGTTTGTTCGTGATGCGGTGACCCCGGGTTCGAATCCCAGCTTGGGTATGGACGCACTTTCTCTCCTGTCATTGTCCTTTCTGTGTTTGAAAGTGTGTTATGAATGGATGCTTACCCTATAAACAGGTCCTTATGGCAATGGCATGTGTGTTGAGCAAAAACGGTCTTCCACCTTATTGGTGCTCGTAAAAACGGAAGCCGTGCCTACCCTGCCAAAAAACGGATACTCGAAAGGTATTTGAAACAACAACAGCAAAAACGCTTTAATGGATTTATGTCATGTTTTTTGGGGGATTGAAATGAAAAAAAAAAGAGTGCCAGCTCAGTGAATAAGCACAACCTATCAACAAACAAACGTATCATTTTATAATTGGTATATATAGATACCACAGTTTATACATCTGTGTGTGTGTGTGTGTGTGTGTGTGTGTGTGTGTGTGTGTGTGTGTGTGTGTGTGTGTGTGTGTGTGTGTGTGTGTGTGTGTGTGTGTGTGTGTGTGTGTGTGTGTGTGTGTATATATATAGTGTTTATACTATCAGTCTACATATACACATTGTATTTACACACATTATTCTACTTCACGCGAAAGTGGGGTACATTTAGGTTTAACTATTTGCCGACAGATAGTAATCGTCAAACGGAACAGCGATATTTTTTTTCGTGCAAAAGTGCTGCCAAAACATTCAATTGCTCAGAATCTTGTTTTATTGACTTGAATCACTGTCACACTCTCAACGGCTAATTTATTTTTTTTTTTCTGAAACCAAACACATAATCATTCATTATTTCTTTATGTGAGCTAAGAAAGGTAAAAGGCCATTCCGCGAAACCGCCGCCGTTTTGTCCCGCACGTGACGCTGATATCTTTCATTAAAAAGTAGTGGTTTTAAAAAGAAATGAACAATGTTTTTTGCCTAAGAAATCTCACATCAGTTTATGAGTTCTTAACCAACAAAATTTCGTTCATTACCCTTTAAAAGCACTACTTTTTAATGAAATACTTAAGCGTCACGTATAGGACAAAATGGCAGCCTTTTTTTTGCAGAATGGCTCTTAATCATTTCTATAATACAATAGACAGCAGACTGAGAAACGCGTGATATTAACAAGTAAGCTTCGATACAATTTTAGTGTAAATATTTTTATTCTTGTCTATTTCTACATAAAATTTTGTGTGATAAGATTTTCAAGATTAAAATCTCTTGCAGGGTCAAGCTAGTGGTTGGATTTGGAGAAGGTGCTGGAGCAAATGTTCTTGTCCGGTTTGCCGTAAGCATAAAATTTTAAACATAATTTAATTTTTTTGCTGTCATATAGGTGAAGCAAAATATTTACGAAGTCTATTTAAACCAACTGAGTTCGTACAGGCCATGGTGCGCTAAGGCTCATAAATAAAAGACTACGACTAATTGAAGCAAATACACCCACCGCTCGATCTTGACCGCATTTTCGTCTTTATTTTGAACTCCTCAGTCAGGAATAGCCAATAATCGAGCTGGCGGCAGCTGGGCGATAACTTATTATGCATAATACCTAGCTTTTACCTTCAATTTCGAGCTGAGCCGTACCATGGTTTGCAGACGCTCGCTGGTAAGGTAAATTCATTTTATCTACCAGTTTTAAGGCAATCTTAGCTATAGAGTGATTCCATACCAACTCACCGAACGGGGGTCGCACGACCGACTCGGATTTTCTTTTAATTTGGCACACATGTTGATCATATCGCACATCCAGAATGAAAGGGGCACATCTCAAAAAATAAATTTTTCGGAAATATGTTTAAATAGCGTACCTTAGTACACCTTACATGAGAAACCGACCCATTTTATTCTAGTGTTAACAGTCGCAGCTAAAAAGCAACTTATGCCCTTATCATTCTCCAGATTCTGCCGATTGTGAAGGGAGAATTGAGTTTGAAAGGGGCACATCTTTGATAATCAGAGTTCGCCGAGCGGAATTGGTGCAAATTGTGGTTAGTACTTTTTTAAAACCAATTAAGAAAACCGTAATTTAGATTTGTTTTAAAATGACACTCGTTTTAATTGTTATTAAGGATAAATTTTTTGTGCACAAGTAATTTATGAAGGGTTCCTTTTCTTAAAAATAGAAGAATAGTATTATGTAACATAGCGTCAAATCATTAGGAATTAAAATTCGATTTAATATCGCTCTGAAATGAAACAGCGATAGGAAGTATCATTTGACAAAATGTTTCACATTTCAAATGAAATAAATGTATCTAAAAATCCTTAGAACAATTTTTTTCTTCGAGAAAACTTGCAATTTTTTAATATAATAAAATTTCTTATATTTCATACTATCATTACAGCTAATTCAAAAATAATATATAAAAATATTTTTGTGTGGTAAAACTAAGCATCATGACTTCAGTGCATAATTAACCGTTTTAAATTCTACAGTCGAAAAATAAGTGAATCTAATTATTTTTTATTAGTTTTGTTTATCAGCTTCTATGCTTTTATATTGAAAAAAAAATGCTATTAAATTGAAAACAGTAACGTATTACCTAATTTGTTGATTAAATACTTTAAGAACTATTTTATAACTCTGCTACACAGAACCCTTTTTGTTAAATGTTTGTTAAAAGCTACAAACTTGAAAATAACTTTGTCACACATTTAGAATTACTATACCTATTTAAGTACAACGTTTAAACTACAAGCAAGGTCAATATTGAGAAATCAAAACAAAAAAAAAAAAAAAATCTGCAAACAATTTAGAGATACGTTATTTTTTTAATAAATTTGAAATTCTTCGTATTACTTTTTCCCTTCGACTTTTTTGAATAGATCGTCTGCTTTGCGTTTAAACCTTCTGAAATGTTAAATCGAAGCATTAATAAAGAAAGAAAACTATAATTGCTGTTGACTTTCTGCGCCCGTTTTGATCTAAATTCATACCCTGTTAAAGAGCTAAAATTAAATTGGTAGTAGAATGTTTACATTCTGAATTTCGGTAAGATATCAATGTTTTACAGAAAGGCTTAATTTTTACGTTGAAACTGAAAATAATAACTGTATGAGAGTAAAATTTTGTATTAATGTTATTGATATTGTCATTCCTGCGAAACTGAAACTACAAAGATGGAAATACAAATTACTGTCTAACATTTTTTTCGCGAAACCTCCGTTGAATCTGCGCACGCGCCAAGTCTCTTCTGACTCTCTCGAAATAGGGGGGAAATGCAACGAGGAAGTAGCAAGCGAACAAAAACTGAAAGCATTGGGAAGTGCGCATCCTAAACCTATCTCCCCTTTTTCAAATGGAAGTGTTCGTGGCTGCCAGGCGCACAATACGCAAACAGACAGTAGTTATTACTTTTTTACTTCCTTGTAAGTAGTACAGGAAGTAATGTTTTCTCGAAAAGATTTGCATTCAACTGCGGCCTAAATTTCTACTTTACTCATTCTTGAAGGAATGTCTTTTTTTTTTTGGCGCATCCGACCGTGCATACGTACGTGCCAAAGTATAAGCAACTAAAATGCCCTTTTTTTCCCATTATCGAGTTAATTATCACGAGTTGTCTCATGATGCGTAGGAATCAGGTATAAATCAAAATCCCTACAAAAAGTAGTGTAAAATTTCGCCTGTAGAAAAGAGAAATTTTATGATTTTAAAGTTTTATTTTGGCCTTTTCGGATTTCGTAAAATTTCAGCCACTGTAAGTAATAATGTAAGTATTCAACTTAAAAGATTTTCTTGCAACTCTCAGCCCCCCTCTCGTAAGCAGAGTGAAAGAACCCTGGCGTGACATTCTGAGCATAAAAGGACCTACGTGCCAAATGTGGTTCAAATCCGTTGTAATTTTGGGATTTGTGAAGAACCCCCCTTCCTTGGGGGGAGGCGATTGCCCCCACTCGTGGATAAAAAAAAAGGCCCGATATAAATTGCACAAAACATGCATCATTAAAAAATGTAGGTTTAAAACCATGACAAGAACTTCAAAAAAAAAAATTAAATGGTGTATAAACCGATGCCCGTAAGAATAGCTATTTTGAGATGTGCCCCTTTCATTCTCCACGAAAATGGAGAATGAAAGGGGCACTTCTCATTAATTACCGACTTATTTAAAATTGAGCGGGAAACGCAGACCATAGTCACCTAGCAGAACCTTTAATCAACGATTCAATAAGAGTTTATCTAATTTCAATAGTTATTAGAGTCAGGGCAAGGATTTAAAAAAGTTTAAATTTTCGAATCGATTTTTCTCAAAACAGCTATTTTGAGATGTGCCCCTTTCATTCTGGATGTGCGATATAGAGGCATGGAAAAGTCCAAATTGTTAGGTTCCTGCTCCACGTATTTTCTGAGATACATGCCCTCAAAGTTTGTCCGCCACGTCAAAATACTAAAAAAGTGATGTTATTTAATCATTTTTTATAAAAAATCGTACTCATGCAAAATAAAAGTGTTAGGTATCTATGAAAACTAGTTACTCCAGGCATTCAGAAAAAAAAAATACTAGAATGTTCATAATGAAAATTGCTAAGGTACAGGGCTCTTTGAAGTTGTAATCACAAAAACTCGATTTTGCCGATTTTGTTAAATGTCTTGAATATCACATGAATATCAGGAAAAGAAATGAGGTCTTTTCGTTTGATGTAGGATATTTTATGACAAATTTCATTTGATGGGCTACTAACTGAGCATCGTTATAAAGAGCTATTAGTTTCAGCATCGAATTCCATTTTACCTTATTAACTGTTAAATATTTACAAAATAATTAAATAAATAATTTAATATAAAGCCATGCTTGAAGAATTAAAATTAGTGCAACTAATTTATTCCCATACTGATCTTTACAAAACTGACATGTGTTAAGCACTGATAAGAACTGACAAGAATAAGTTTACTCACTAAAATACTAGTTTACAGATACTATAAAGTATACATTCTATTTTCTACAAAATAATACTGCAACAAAGAACAAGGGTATAAAGGGGTAAGTACTAAAGAATTTCTTGAAAAATCAATTGAAACAAAGGAGCTTCGAACATTTATCTCATAAGCATTACCCAATCTTGAGATTGGGATGTTCCTGATTGATGGCTATAAACAGGAGGATACCCTTGTTCTAGTATTTTAGTGAGTAAACTTCTTCTTGTCAGTTCTTATCAGTGCTCAACATATGTCAATTTTGTAAAGATCAGTATGGGAATAAATTAGTTGCACTAATTTTAATTCTTCAAGCATGGCTTTATATTAAATTATTTATTTAATTATTTTGTAAATATTTAACTGTTAATAAGGTAAAATGGAATTCGATGCTGAAACTAATAGCTCTTTATCACCATGCTCAGTTAGTAGCCCATCAAATGAAATTTGTCATAAAATATCCTACATCAAACGAAAAGACCTCATTTATTTTCCTGATATTCATGTGATATTCAAGAAATTCTGCAATTAAAAACAGGAGTATCCCAATCACAAGATTGGGTATTGCTTATAATATAAATATTTAGAGCTCCTTTATGTTAATTAATTTCTCAAGAAAGTATTTAGTGCTTTATAATTATGAATGCATAATGCTCAGGCATCTAAGAAATACTATTTCTTGTTTTCATCAATTATCTTATTTATTGCTCAATGATTTAATAAATTAAATTTCATGACATATTGGGTAGATAATACAGCTATTAATAAATATATCGTTATTTTTTGGTTTAATTAATTTTAAGTCCATGAGAGGGAGAACAAAAGCATATGTTCGTCGCGAAAAACATGCATATACTGTCAGCAGGATATCACTTAATGGAAGAAGTAACCAAAAGTAAACTCTTTTCCTGTGAATAGCTAACATATCAGTGGCTTATTTTTAAAAAAAATTCAAGTTTCTACTGCTCCCCCTTTATGAGAAAAATGGCTGCCAAGATGGCCAAAAACGCATGTTTTTGCCTTATGGCTTATCTTTAAGCTTAAATATTTCCAAGAAGGAGTGAGAAATCCAAGTTATGCATTGTGTAACCATTTATAGTAAACATCTGTACACTACCAGAAAGTGAGTAAACCTTTGGTTATGTCTTCCTTTTTTTTGGAATAAATTCCTCAGTTTTAACAAAATCGGCAAAATCGAGTTTTTGTGATTACAACTTCAAAGAGCCCTGTACCTTAGCAATTTTCATTATGAACATTCTAGTATTTTTTTTCTAAATGCCTGGAGTAACTAGTTTTCATAGATACCTAACACTTTTATTTTGCATGAGTACGATTTTTTATAAAAAATGATTAAGTAACATCACTTTTTTAGTATTTTGATGTGGCGGACAAACTTTGAGGGCATGTATCTCAAAAAATAAGTGGAGCAGGAACCTAACAATTTGGACTTTTCCATGCCTCTATATGATCAACATGTGTGCCAAATTAAAAGAAAATCCGGGTTGGTCGTTCGACCAACTTTTCTTTTTTCTGGTGAGTTGGTACACAACGGTACACAACGAGGCCCCCCGCCCTGCACTACCCGCAGGCTTCTCAGGGGACTAACCGAAGTTAGGGGGCCTCTCGTCCAAACAACACATTCCAACCACTTACGACTCTAGACACCGTGGATTCAGATACAAATCTGGTCCGGTGGTGCCCATCGCCTACTTAATTTACCACCACAAGAGCCGCCGTCCAGATACAGATTCTGGCCAAACATCCGCTTGTGATGAATCTGGTGAGTTGGTATGGAATCACTCTATAATAAGAGAATTTCTGCCCCCAGCTCGATTATTGGCTTTTCCTGACTGAGGAGTCCAATATAAGGACGAAACCGTGGTCTCAGGATATCATGATCGAGCTGTGGGTGTATTTGCTTCAATTCTGCCTTAGCCCTGACTTATGGGCGGTAACTCATTGCATACTATGACTAATTGTTCAAATAAAGCCACAAAACTACGACGAAGGTGATGTAAACAAAGTCTTCGTTGTACGAATAGGGCAGAACACAACACAGGGATCATATCGCTCACTTCTTTCAAAAACGTCATACATAAAAAAAAAGTTATCAATTTTAAATTATGTCCGTTAGTAAACTGCTATGAATGAGAAGCAGATCTCTGCAAGACCTGCATTTCAATAACTTAATACTTCACTGTTAGAAAGGATAAGTGTCGTTTTTGCATTTTCAGATATTTCAAAAATGTTCTTTTCAAGAGTGTTGTGCTTGAGAAGCTGGGTAGGAAACATCAGTGTCGCTTAGTGAAAGATGGTATTATTTATTCGGAAAACAGTATTGCAGACACAAAAAAAAAAAAAAACCTTTTTCATTCTTATTTTACAATCAAAAAAGCACTGCTGGCCAACTTGTCTAGTGGTCAGAGAAGTCTAATCCGGATGGCTTTGTCCAGGGCTCAAATCCCGGCTGGGGCATGGTCTCTCCTGTCCTTGTCCTCTCTCTGTGTGGATGAGTTGTTGTGCTGTGAATGGATGCCCACCCTACAAACGGGTTCCTGTGTCATAAGTGTGTACTGTTGAAGTCGGACACCAAATTACGGCTCAGTTGGCACAGTGAAGCAGCGCACCCCAAATTGTCAGCTTAGCTGGCACAAGACTACAACAACAACAACAACAAATCATGAAAGCACTATTTGCTTTTATGCAGGAATTACAAAAAAAAAAAAAAAAACAATTAATGACAATAGCGACATATTTTGAGACAGTTCAAATATTGTCTTTGAAACTTAATGAAAGAACGTCATAAATGAAACACAATTTTTTAAAACTTAATTTTTTCACTTTTTCTTGAAACAGAAAAAAAGTAGAATTTATTGAGAAAGACCTTATGCATAAAAAATGTTTAATCAGTAACTTTGCATATGGTTTTACTACACGATAATTTAAGTTTAAACATTGAATTCGCTCTAATGAAAAATCACGTTTCTATTTTCAGATATGACGTTGTTGAAACGAGTGAGCGATATATCATAATGCATCTAATTAATAAAGGAGACGTGATTCCATTAGTAATTAAAGAAAGCTGCTTCTTTCCTGTGAATATGTGTATATTCCTGATCCTTTTTCCAGTCGGACTCAATTTTAAAGATTAAATAAAAAAACAAAACGCCAAAAAAAAAAAAAAATACTTTTTCAGCATTTTGTTCGTGACCCAAACTAATTGGAAAACTAGTTCTTATCACTGAAAGTTTTTGACTGTGTTTACATGAAAATGTCTTCAAATATGGAAAATTAAAGCAATACTGCATAAATAAAGACATTTATTGGATTTTTTATATTAATAAAAAAATAAAGGGATTCTAATTATTTTGCACCACATAACACTTGAAATGGTCAATGCATAATTGCAGATGGCAATTATCATTGATAAAATGTTTCTTTTCTTTTTTTTCTGATAAACTACGCAACGTTTGCGAGCTTTTTTCGATGAAATTGATTCGAGAAGAGTAGGAAATTGTTGACCGGTAAATCCTCGTGGTAATGATGTCCATGGTGTAAATGTTATTTGTACTGTGCAACCTTGAAAGGCGCGCCTAGTACCGGTAAACGGTTCTATTTCAAAAAGGGGTGACATCTTAATTAAGAAAATGCACCATGGTAGCATTTCTGCTTAGTCCGATATTTTATTTTTCTAGAACTAATAAGGAAGGGGAATAAATTAAAAAAGAAACAATATTAGCGCATATCAACACGGCAAATAAACGAGCCCAACGAAAAACAAAACAAAGCAAAATCTCCTCATATTCCTTATCTCTCTTACCACCATCACCTCTATTTTGACAAAGTTAGTAGAGAACTGAGGCATGCGCAAATGGGTCCTAGGTCACCGGAAAAAATATCAAACAGTATGCGTGGTCTTTATATTTGGAAAAAAAAATCAAGTGTTTTTTTCCTACTTTCGATCACCGCTACCCATTTATTGCGAGCCTGGGTGAAATGCGGGCAGAAAAATAGCCCTTGTATGTTTTAACAACATTTGCTTTTTTAATGTCATCAAAATTTAGCAATAACAGTGGAACATCAATTATCCGGACTTCAAAAATCCGGAAAATCGATAATCCGGATTCGCGCCCGGAAAAATATAAAAATAAGATAATGAAGACGGCGGTGTTAATGAAGTGACAGAAATGTGCAGCACGATCCCGGGCTTTGAACAATGAGATGGAGTTAGAGAGTATAGAGTGAGATATTAGTATAGAGTGTATTGAGGGTAAAGGTTAAGAGTATAGTATAGAGTGTTTAATATTCTTTAACTTCATACTACACGGGTTTGTTTTGTTTTGTTTTTTATTATACTGAACCTGAACTCTCCTTCATATTTTGTGTTTGTATTATGTGTTGTTTAGTTTCATTAAAGTACAGTACCGAGTAATAACGCGGCAGCTTTAACTATTTTCCTACTGTAATTGTGAACATGAAGATGTAAGTAAATTTGCAAGGTTTCAGTTACATTTCTATAGTTCTAAAGCAGAAAAATAGCCTATTTTCGAAAATCCGGATTTTTTGATAATCTGTATAGGGTCCGGTCGCAATTAATCCGGATTATCGACGCTCGACTGTATTAATAAAATGGCATCTCTCAAATATCTCCCCCCCCCCCTTAATTTCGAAAAATAATTGATATTTTTTCTTCTATTTTTTCTAGTTGGCTCATTCCTCTCGCGTTTTAGGTCTGATTTTGATTCATTGTGTAGCAACGGGTGTTGGCATGATGGAGTACTTCAAAGACAAAGTAAGTTTCATTAATTTAAATTTTCATTTATTTATTTATTTATTTATTTATTTATTTACTTATTTATTTATTTATTTATTTATATTTATTTATTTATTTACTTATTTATTTTGAATTAGCGAAAACGAGTTAAAGTGATTTTTTCTGTTTCTTTTCCATGCATTTCGATAGTGACCCATTCATGAGAAAAACACTCTTTGATACCTCCTGATCAAAATTAAATTTGTGCTGTTAAAATTCTTGTCAGGCACTTGGTTTTTTGCAACATAATACTAAATACGTTTTTCCTTTAACAGATATACACTTTTAAAAATGACATTGAAAGCTTTAATGGATATTGCAGAATAAATTAAAACTTATTGATAGATGATACATTATCCTCAGAGTTAATATGCTATGAGAAATTAAGGGATATCATGGATAAAAGAAAAAGATGCAGTTGATTAAACTTTATTTATTTATTTATTTATTTACAGATTATGAACTGGAAGCTTCAAAATGTTGGAATGAATCCTTCCGCGGAACAATATTTAGTTTTGCACAAATTTGGAGCTGTAAGTATACGTTTATGCATAACTAATAAGTATGTTCATAGCATGGAAATGTTTCTCTTGCATCTATCCGTGAAAATAACCAGTTAAAAAGTTTGCTCAGTTTTATAAGATATGTGGCTGAAAACAGATTATATTTGTTTTAAAGGTGAATAATTTTAGCCTTTCAGAGAAAATATTGCAATAATTGTGTTATGCATATTCAACTTTTTTCAAATTTATTGAACTTAATATTTCGTGTATTTATTATAATATAGGGTTTAATACAAAAAAGCGCCAAAGTTTTCAAAATTAATTCTTTAGTTTAAAAAAATAAATATATCGTTTCAGACATACTATAAAATAAGTGCTTAAAGTAAAATGTTTAACGCATATGAGGTATAAGGTAATAAATTCAAAATAAACTATACAATATAATGATCAAAGCGAAGGCCATAATGAACTCATCAGAAGAAATTTCCTACCAAGTTTTCATTTACAATACGTAAAACCTTGAACACCTTTTGCAAAAATATTTTTGCAAACATGCATTTATTTACATATTATTTACAACCATATACATGAGCCGAATCGAACTCAATCAAGCACTCGAACTAACGATCGGAGCCTTTTTCAAACAATCAGGCTTCAATCAGCGGTTCGGGTGCCAAACTGAGGTTCAACTTAACTAAAGTGAATACGGTCGTTATAGCGTTGCTATAAAAGTTAAAAATTATTTCGTTTACTCTCTTTTGGTCCCGCATTTTTAATCCGAAAAATTTTGAAATTCAAAATTAAAGAATCGGTTCCTGTTGTAGGAGTTTTAAAGATCGTATTCGCAATGAGAAGCTATATAAATAGTTCATTTCACTGAACAGCATGTTTACACTTAAGTGACATTCACACAGCAAAACAAAAACAATATAAATCCAGCATTTATAATTAGCAAATCATACTCAAATATTAAGAGCACTTTTCTACTTAACGACACAATAGCAGCGAGAATCGGCCGGTAATACTACAACGATAAGTATACAATCGTGTGGTCTATTGCTCTGTTTTTTCGTTCAACCGATATCGTTTCGTATGCCATTGCTCTCCATAAAAAAAAGTAAATGGGTGAATGATTGTCAGGCCAATGCGAAAGGAACGACGGGTGCGTTCCGATAAAAATAAACCGATAAACGACATCGGTTTTGCGGAGATGACACAATCGTCATTGAATTGGTAGGTAGAAAAGCTCATAGCATATGTTAATTCATTTTACGTGCGTCAGTATTGGATAGCAGAAATAAATCAGGTACGATTTATCGCTGTCGGATTGGTAAGTGGAAAAGTACACTAAAGCTTCACGCACAGACGATTCGAAACAAAGTATACGACAATAAATTTTGAAAGAAGTTAGTCAAAAAGTGTCGGGCTGTTTCCAACTAAAGAAACAAAACTCAACGCTAAGCACACTTACAGAATTCTTAAAGAAAGAAATCAGTACTTATTAAATAAATGGAACACAAATAAACTTCCATAAAGTTCAAATAGAGCTCGGAAAAATGCATAAAACACTAATATTTTGCTTGAAACATTGGGTGAGGTTTTCTTCCTCTTCTTTCTCAAGATAAAATTGTTAAAAAAAGATATAAAACCTTAAATTACAAGGTATAAAAGAGAGAGAGAAGTAAAAATTGACTTGAGAAGGAATTTCTTTGTTGGAGCTAGTTTTGTCAATGTTCCATTTGGTACGGTATGGTCCAACCAGGAAACCATACGATAGAGTAATAATGAAAAAAAAAAAAAAAAACTAGTAGCTTTCAGAAGATCATGAAAAAACATAATTTTGGACGGAGAAGGTTTTTTGCAATCGTCTCCCCGTTATCCAAATATGCGGTTTTTAAATCTGCCATTAAAAAAAAGAAAGAAAAGTCTCCATAAGGTCGTTGGTGAAATTTGTCGGCAAGAAATTGGGACCTTCAGTTTCTCGCTTAGTCTTCAAATTTGGCGCTTTTTGTCATAATTTGGCCGCTTGTAAGATCATATATCTTGATAACAGGAACACGAAAGAAAATAATTTTCAATTCGAAAATGAAAGTCACAATATGCTCTTTCGATTGCTACCTACTATTTTTTTTTCATTATTGCACTATTTTGTGTGGTACCCTAGCAATGGTAAGAACTAAGGACGTCCTCGGGTCCGGGGGATCCCTATACAGGTGCGGGGTTCCCTAGCATTTTAAAACAAGTGCGCCATTGCCGTAGCGGGGATGCGTACCCCTACTGCCTTCATGGTTCAGGATTTGAGAACAAATATTTTTGGAGTGTATCTTGGCAAAATTAAATTCCTAGCGCAGTTTCGCATTGAATAGAGCCTAGGTGCCTCAGGTTAGCCCAGGTTAAATAATATAGAAACTAAGCCAGTTGTTCTGACATTACTTCTGTTTAGAATCACTATGGTAAAAACATTGCACCATGTTTTAATCTTTTTTAGTTGCTTATAAACTCATGTTTGTGAAAATTGCAACACCATGAAGGAATAGTCATAATCGAATGAAATTTAATACACAGCTGAGTGATAATGGTACAAATATATAATTAAACTTAGAAAGCCAACAATCAATAACAAAATATTGAAATTGGTATTTCGTGTAGCCACCACGCGCTGCAATAAGTGATGCTACGCGACGTGGCATGGATTAAAACAAATTTTTAATGTCTGCTTGATCAAGAGCATTCCATACTGTTTGAATGCGCACCCAAAGTTCGTCTGTAGAAGCAACAAGACGAGGATCACGAACGAGACGCCGACCAACGAAGTCCCAGACATGTTCAATCGGCTACATATCCGAGGAATATGCTGGCCAGGGAAGAATCTGCACCTGCTGCGATGCAAGGAAGTATTGAACAGTCCTAGCGACATGAGGGCGGGCATTTTTCTGCTGAAATACAGCGCCAGGCAAGCCTTGAAGGAAGGGGACAGCTTGGCGCTGTAGAACTTCACTAATGTACCGGTTGCGGTTCAGGTTACCCACAATTCGTAGTAATTGAGATCGTCCATGATATGATATGGCACCGCAGACCATGACTCCAGGTGTTCGTCCACTGTGACGTTTGATAATGCACTCTGGAAGGTGGCGTTCACCGGCATAGCGTCGGACGCAAATGCGGCCGTCATGGTACCATAAATTAAAGCGAGATTCGTCAGAAAACGAAACATACTGCCCATCAGCACGCCAGTCCTTATGCTGATTGGCCCATTGTAGCCGCAGGCGGCGATGGTTTAGCGTGAGCGGGATCTTGTATAAAGGAGTCCTTGCGCGCAGTCCACGTTGCAGCAGACGTCTACGAATTGATGAAGCACACATTGAAACACCTGCAGCTGTTGATCACTGCGCTGCCAGTTGTCTGGAAGAAGCTGTACGGTACGTCAGTACCATGCGGATCAGGTGTCTATCATTGCGCGCTGACGTCACACTTCGGGGTCCACTCCCGGATTTCCGAGTTGTCCGACACTCGTCCGTCCACTGCTTCCAAGCACGCATCACTGTGCTGCTGTTACGCTGCACACGAGCGGCTACTTCACGATAAGACAATCCAGCTTCACGAAGGCCAATGACCCTCCCCCGTTCAAACTCCTCAAGTTGTTGAAACCTCGCTCTTTTTCGTCGAAGAGGCATAAGCAACGCCTTATCTAACCTTTATCACAAGCAGATAACCACCTATAACCATACATGCTTTGCTGCAGCTGTCTATTTATTCGGATAAATCCGGCGTTCAGAGGGCGCTGCTCAGCGTACGCATGCGCTACGCGTCTAAGTTCTAATCATTTGCATATCATACCCTACTTTGCATTTGCTGAAAATTTCAGCCCATTCGCACAAGTCCTTCATGGTGTTGCAGTTTTCACAAACATGAGTTTATTTTAATGGGCAACATAAATTTGAAGATTAATGCATTGGAGGAAAAGTTCAATGTATTTTCGTACGATTTGTTCCCCTCTGTGTGAATACTTTCGGGCAACGGTTAAATCAATCATGTTACGCAATATTTTAATCAATTTATAATATTTATAAAAAGCCTGATAAAAAAAAGCTAATTTTGAATTTCTAGATTTGGTGGCGCCATCTGTTAACATTGTTCGACAGTGTTAGTATATTGAAATATTATTTAAGGAAAAAGTAACCATAAATACCTTTCGGAACGTGCAAATCCCGTTACCTATCCCATTTTCCTGAATTCAACTTTGGGATAGCTAAGTGTCTGATTCGCTGAAAGAGACGTAAAGAAGGCAACAAATTATTTTATAAAGGCCGATCAATAGCACGAATTTTGCATTACTGCTATTGAATGCATTTGTATTTGTCCAGCACTAATTCATCCACTAGAAGAGTCATTTTTTCTCACAAGCAACATGTGGATAAGCGAAAAACACTAGTTACTGGATTGTGAATATCAAAATTATAAGAAAATCCTGCTGAAAATTTCCTTGTTTTGTTAACCAAATCAAAAATACGTCAGTAAGTTTGTTCTTCAGAGAAGTATAAAACCATATAAATTCTTTATTTTTTCAAGTCATAATTCTAGTGGTAAATAAATACTGTACGGTACACTAACGTAACAGATTTGTTAACTGAGGGTAGTGAGGGAAGGAGGTAGATTAGTTGGTGGTACACGCCTTATATGTACTATATAGCAATTAATATAGCAAAAAATATGGGTTAAACCAAAAGCCCTGAGGATTTCATACCCCCTAGAAGGCATGCCCTCACTTCGAACTTTTCTTGGAGGAGGGGACAAAAGGAGTGTACTCAATGTAAATTGTATCAAAAAACAGCAAAAATCATGCTCACTTACAAGTAAATTTATTGATATCCCACAGTCTTGGGGAGCAATTACCTCACCTAAATGACGGACCTGCGTGAGGGACCTCTGATCCAGGCCAATCGATTAGCACCAGACTTTTGGAGGCCAAAAGATCGCGGTTTGGACACAGGCTGATCAAAGACCCTCCTTGCACACTAATGGCAAATAGTTAATGTTAACTCTGTAGTGATTATGAAATCCTTTAAGATCCCACAGAAATGAATACCACACACATACATTTATTTATTTAAGGCGCATACTATTACGAAAAACTGTGCTGTCCCGCTTTGTGGAGTGGAGACAAAAAATAAATGGTCACATTACTTATGAATAAAAAAACGAAGTTCAGCATGATATATTGTACATCAAAGAAAGAGAAACTAAGCTATCTTTAAACTGTGAAAAAAATCTAGGCTATTTCTTCTGATGATTTCAAGCCTAAAACAATCAATGATGCGCTGGCTGAATGCTTACAAATTAATGCTCAACTTTGGATGCTTCTAACAATATTTAAGCATTTCTGATACCTTTTTTTCGATTGAACTTCAATATAAGCATTAAAATCTGACTTTGGAATTATGATAAAGAGAATTTTTAACTTGAAGAATATTATACTGTTCCAAATTTCCAATGATACTAATTTTGATGAAATAATTTTGATCAAAAAACAATTTTGATTTAATGATATTTAAATAGATTGAAATATCTGTTTTGAAGTTTGATGTTTTGCTCATTGTGTGATTGTCACTGATGTATGTTTGGCTTTGCCTGCTTTGGTGTTTTTGTACGAGTGCTATCACTATAATGAATTTTGTATTTGATCTTTCTTTTTCCATGGTTTAAACCCTTTGTGTGATGATCTTCTCAGGAGGTAATTTTCAAGCATGCCAAGAGCAAACATTTTTGCTAATTTTATTTTGCTTTCAAATTAAATTAGATCGCATGAAATTCGCTTATCCAACTTTATTCCCTTCTTTAATTTACTTAAAAATGAGTTAAAAGGAAGTACTCATTTAATTTATGCAACTTAAGGAAATGGATACTATCAACAGCAATCAGCTATGTTTAAAAAGTGAAAGATTACTGGATCCTATTCCGCCAAAAATCATATAATTTGATTCCCCTTTCTTTTAGATTGGTTTAAAGTAATTATTTTTTAGATTTGAATTTTTTTTACCGGCTTCACATTACGGTACTTATTTGAGACTAATAGTAAGTATATGTTTCCAATGAAAAAAAAAATGTTTGGAGACTCTAGATCTGGGACAGATTGAAGTAGTTTCGACCATCGTCAAATTTGTTGAAGATGTACACTGGAGTGAAACAAAAAACCCTTAAGTCAAGACCAGAAATGCCGGGTGCGGGCAAGTTGTGTACCCATACCAATAAAGAAAAGTCTGCGATTTTCGTATCTTTTGCCTCAGACGCCGATGGCTAGTTGAAAAAAATCGTTTCGCTAGTTAAAAATTCTAGATTTTGGAAGAAAAAAAAAGTGACTTTTTTCTAATGATTTTTGAAAATATAAAGCTTAACAGACTAAAAGATTTGGGTGATTAAAGATTAGACAGTTGTACCACATAGAAAGATGAGCAATATGAGAAATCGTACTACGTCTTTTGTCTCCTACGATTGGGCACAAAACTGCACCACGTGGGTCACAAGGTTATTTACGTTAACTTTCGGTTTTTAACGGGGGACATTTAGGATCTTTGCTACAACCATTAGTTGAGTTTAGAGGAGGCACAGGGGGCCTTCCCGAAGGAATAAAATTAATTTAACTATCCCATTAAATATTTTTTAATTTATTTCTTTATTCACAAAACAAGTTCTTCAACAGAATATTTAAAGCAACACAAGTCATATTTAGAATAAAATCACTTATGTTTCCTATAGGAATAACATTGGAGTCAGAGGTCACTGTAAAAAAGTACATTTATTTGAATTATTTCTCTGGTTTAGAATTCAAAGTAAAATAATATAGCGATTCGACAGTTAAATAAGATTAAAAAACAGATTAAACGAACATCGAAAAACTGTATTATGAAAAGTTGTATGGTGGGCGGGGCACTTTTTACACTCTAGTATCCCCTATAAAATATATTTCTGTATCCGAAACTGGGTATGACAGCAATGCCAAAAAGATTGAGAAACGGTATTAATAAAAAATGATTTAATGGAGAAATTAATAATTATTAAGGGACACAAAGTGTTTATCAATAATACGGCGTCTAAGCTTTCCTCTAAAATAAGACTGAAATAAATTAATAATTACCAAAAATACACTTCTTATCAAAAGCGTGAAAGTTTTATTCGATCGTCGGAGGCGAAAAATATAGGCCGATTAGTCTAATATTGCATACCTTTCTAGGCGGTACAAATGCCTAACCTTTTATCACTCTAGTGTTTTGGTCGTGGGAGTTTTATATTTTTCAAAAATAATAAGCAAAAACTCACTTACTTCATTATACAACTACCGTAATGTTTCTTGTAACACTTAGTACCACTTAAGTTAAGAATCAACTCTCAAGTTAATATTTTTTCCATTTTCCTCAAAAATATTATTATAAAACAACTATAAACGTATGCCATTTACTGCATAACTATTAATTCTATTAATATAAGCCTCATTTCTGAAGAAACATTCACTACTCTGATTGAAAAAAAATCACTCTTTATGTATTTCTTAAACTTAACAGAGAGCTTCACTTTATGACAGAATAGCACATCACTCTCTAAAAGAGAGGTTTTCAACATTTACAAATAAATGAGAAATATTTCTGCTGTCACTTATGACCCCATTAGTAATCATTGATTTAAAATATGTATGACAAATTTTCATACGTACGCATGCTACAGATTATTATCGAAAAGTTAATGATTAGATAAATTTAAGACAACATACTTTCTTTGCAGCGAAATTGCAAACATGCGCTGGGGTCAAAATTTTCCACCTTGTAAGCAAGGTTGAACAAGTGCTTGACCTTTTTTTTTTTTTTTTCTTCTTTTTTTTGTGAGTACTAAAATTATATAACCATTTTTCTGAATTCTCAGCCTGATGAGCCTGAATTTCCGAATGTCCAACTTGAATAAAAGTAAGCAGGTGAACATTTTATTAAAAATTCAATAAGATGTGAATTTTTCTTTCTTTATTTTATTTTATTTATTTATTTATTTATTTATTTATTTTTTTAATCTTAAAATTTAACGATACTCCCCTCCCCCGGAGCAAAATAAAATATTACTCCTCAGTTTGGTAAAGAGGTGACGTTGATCAGATGAGTCTAAACTACGCTTGTTGCTTATTCAGGATATAAATATATTATTAACTGTACATAATTTGTATTTTAGTTAAAGTCTGTGGTGACCATTCCCCTGTTTATTAACATAAATTACTTCTATTTTCTAAGTACTTGTATATTATTCAGTTATTAAATAGTTGCATCCTCACCTAAAAATGGCGTAGTTTCGTTATGCATCTAAATAATTTTGATTTAACAGATTATATGACTCAATTTGTTTTGAACAATTATACGTCATTGGTGGTAAATTAATTTTCCAGTTAAGGTTTTACGCTCTTCGTATCGCACAACAAGAAATTGACGTTTCAAATGAAAATGTAAATATCTTTTTAATGTTTTAAAAGTCAAGCATTTTAAAGTTATTTTTAGTATAAAATTTTCCCGCTAGAAAAATAAGAAATATTCAAAGATATGTGCTTTTTTTTTTCTTTTTTTTAACTTCGTATTTTATATGTGTCTAACGTAAATATCATACATAAATATATATATATATATATATATATATATATATATATATATATATATATATATATATATATATATATATATATATATATATATATATATATATTAGGGTGATTCAGAAATGTATGGAAAAAAATAAACTTTGTAATTTTGTGCGTCTTACCCTCTTATTTTGTGCCACTATATACACTGATTATTTGTGCAAAATTTTGGCAAAATATATTCATATTTAGAGGTCGCTCAAACGCCTTAAAATTTCGTGATATTGACAAAAACGTGATCGTAAATGATATCTATAGAAAAAAGTAGCCTTTGTATTTTTGTGCGTCTTACCCTCTTATTTTGTGCCACTATATACACTGATTATTTGTGCAAAATTTTGGCAAAATATATTAATATTTAGAGGTCGCTCAAACGCCTTGAAATTTCGTGATATTGACAAAAACGTGATCGTAAATGATATCTATAGAAAAAAATAGCCTTTGTATTTTTATTCATCTTACCGTCTTATTTAGGCCCTTTATATACACTGAGTTATTCGCCCAAAATTTTAGTAAACTATATTTACATTTAGGAGTACTTCAAATTTTGTGATAATGGCACAAATGCGAACGTAAATAATAATAATAATAAAGTTACTTTATTGCTTTTTTATATCTCCGAAGAAAAAAAGTGTGCAATCACAAAATGAACTACTCGTATATACTATCTGAAAAACCAATGAAATGCAGAAAAGTATGAAAACTAATCAAATACGGAAAAAATATATAAAACAAATTTAAATACATTGAATATATAGTAATTCTCTCATTAATTCTTGCAATACTTTTTACTTTTTCGCAACTTTGAAACCTTTTCTGTGTTCCTGTACCACTTGAAGAAGACACTGTCTTTGTTTTTCGTCGTTAGTGATAGTCTTAACAAATGCTTCAATAAGGGTCATGCCACGCTCCGCATTGTCGTTTACAATCCTCAGTTTCTTTGGTAGTATAAAGCCTTGTTGGTAGCTATCTTAAAGATTCGAATGCTCAGGATCAAACAGCTGATATATTTTGAGTTTCTTCTTTACATGAATAAGGACGCTAAAAATATTCCAAATCATTTCTTAGTGCTTGCACAAAAATGGTTGCTGGGAACCCAGCTCTTAGATATCCTTTTTCTCATTAACGATAAGCATGTGAAAGAAATCACATTCATCTGTTACGAATACCTTTTGTTTGTCCAGCTGCAAGTTTGAACTGGTTGGGAAATATCCATAACTTGAAGCCATAAAGAATCTTTAACACAGATATAACACGAGGAACCACTCCTGGGACACGAAAACATACACCAGGAGAAGGTGCTCTGCTCAAGAAAATCGCACTAAGCTCTAGTATCTTCCTTGGACACTTCTTTTACATGGGTCATCAGAAGTTAACTTTGCGCAACTTCCATTACTAGTTGCACGTTGCTCTGAATGTACTACCAACTCCTCATCCTCATTGTTCCTCACTCCAGGTTTAAAATTAGAATGTTTTATTCTGGACTATGATTGCTAAAACCGCTTAAAAAGCAGTATTGTAGATCCAATGGCAGTGGATGGTTCCACGCAATTGCGTGAACATCGCATCTGACATTGCACGCAATCAAATACCCCAATTTTACCAATTTCTTGGTTTATCGGTTAAAATACCGAGAGACCAAGAGTAGAATAGATTTTGGTTGTAATACCACAGAAAACACAATGTCTAAAATATAATGGCGGAAAGCACAATATAAAAGTTGCTTCCCTAGTTTTTTTTCCCCAAGTTCAAACATGCTCCAACTTTAGTACCGGCAATGCATGTCGTATTGAAACACATACCACGTACGAGCTCAGTAAGTTCCCATTTATCTAACTGGTTATCGTACAGCAGCATTTTCTGTAGCAATTCCAATGCCTGACTAACTTACTAGAACCCAGAAGTAAATCATCAATGCTTGTGGTCCTGATACTAAAACTGGTATGAAACCCACCGATCATCCTTCATTTTCCCAATATATTTTGCATAAGTGTTTCGTTTCAGTGAACTATCAAAGGAAGTCCTAGATTTAAACGACTTTTGTAAGTTAACGGCCAATTCAGAGCGAATAGTTTGCATTTACCGTTTTATGGACGTTGTCAAATCCTCCCCATTTTGACCCATATTTTGTACTGTAGCAGCTACTATCAAAGTGGCTTTCTGTCACTTATACTGGGCCCTGTCTAGAGTGGATGCTAGGTGTTTTAGCCAAGTAAACTCATGCACCTCAAACAACCGAAAAGAAAACAGAAACCACAGCCCGAGCTTGCAACTGCATTTTCTACCCAAACTCAGGTAAAAGATAATGCAGCTTTGGAGCAGGGGGGGGGGGGTAATCGTTACAACTCACTTTGAGCTAATATTTTATTGACTAATTACTTAGTAGAGTAAACTAACGTTTTAAGTTATTCCATTTTATATGAAGAATAATATTATTTCGGGTAATGAAGCTATATACTCCAACTCTCGAAATTGCTAATTTTCAACAGAATTCGATCGCATTGAGTGACCTCTAATTATTATTTAATTGAGCTAAAATTTTACATACATCACATTCATGAATAGTGTAAAAAAACTGCGGGGTAAGACCAGAGAAATTCAAAAAAAATTTCTTTGAATCACCTTAATATATATATATATATATATATATATATATATATATATATATATATATATATATATATATATATATATATATATATATATATATATATATATATATATATATATATATATATATATATGTACACAGTCCAGTCACATTAATGTGACCACCTGTCAAAAGCCAGAATAACCACCTTTCTCAGAACGGACTGCTGCGAGACGTGCAGGAAGAGGGTCAATTAAATACCTGAAGGTGTTTACTGGGATGTTGAGCCATTCCGACTCCAATGGCGTGGCTAGCAGCGCTAGATACGCGGGTGAGGATCCATGACGCGAACAACCCAATCGAGATGATCCCACAGATTCTCGATTGGGCTTAAGTCACGTGAGTTTCTGATCAGGGGAGAACGGTAAACTCATCCTGGAGCCCTTCGAACCACGCATGTTCACTGGCAGCTGTATGGCACTTCGCATATTGTCCTGCTGGTAGATGCCATTATCCTGAGGAAAAACAAAATCCATATAGAGGTGGACATGAACCGCAAGGGCAGACACGTACTTGTATTGATCCATCATGCCTTCCACAATGATGAGTGAACACATATAACCTCAGAAACCATTCCACAGACCATAATAGTCCTGCCTCCAGCTTGAACTGTTACGGCAATGGTTGCAGGGTGTTAGCTTCCAGAATTTTCACACATTCTAAGCCAACATCCGTCTGTCCGATGGAGCATAAAACGTGACTCATGAGTAAATGCTACTTGTCCCCATTCAATGGACGTCCAGCTGCGGTACTATGCTACTTGTCGCCATTCAATGAACGTCCAACTGCGGTACTGGCGTGCAAATTCCAGGGTTCGTCGTCGATGGACAGTGGTAAGCATAGGTGCATGAACCAGGTTTCTGCTTCTGGAGCCCAGACACAGCAACGCCCGTTAAACAGCAGTGTGGAAGACGATATTGGTATTCCCTTGGTTCATCTGAGGGGTCAGTTGCTCAACGATAGTCCGTCTATTAACCCAAACGCATCTTCGCAGTCGCCGTTCGCCTCTGTCATCTATGGCTCCTGGTGCACCACATTTTCCACGTCGTCGATTTTGAACAGTCCCATTTTGCCATGCACAGTACACTTTTACCACAACGGCAAACGAACAGCTCAAAACCTCAGCCATTTTGGAAATGCTTCCACCCATGGCCCGATAGCCAATGATCATGCCCTTTTGTACGTCGGATAAATCGCTTCGTTTTTGCTTTACGCCATCGACAGAGATGTTTTCCAAAGCCCTCACGCACCCTTTACACAAACTCAACTGCACTTGCTGCCAAGTGCCTTCTGTGATAGGTTATTTAACGTCGACGTCAAAAGTACGTGGTGATCACATTAATGTGACTTTACTGTATATATATATATATATATATATATATATATGTATGTATATAACATTTACTGGAACATGGAATATATAACTATACGTATAAGCACAAATTTAAATATCTCTTCTCTCACATTTGCTTATCTCATACACACGCTCTTAATTCTTCGTTCTTATTGCATTTATAAAGCATGAGTTACGTTATGGCTGACTACATTTCTAGTTCTATTGTATGAATGTTGCATGCCTTGCATAGATTCTCTTGGAAACTCCATGTATTCTAATTTCATGCATTTTCACTTCAGCAATTATTTTCTATGTACCTTTTTCTTCTGTATAAATTCGTTGCATTAATTTTTAATTACTGCACATACATTTAGATTTTTTAAGCATAGTTTTGATATAACATACTTAAGTCCAATCTATTCTATATAGTGATATTGATTTACTTTCTATTTATCAATTTCTCGTAAATATTTCTTTGCAGTTATTTTTTTTCTATTCATTTCTTTTTATCTTTTTCAATGTTTTAATTTTTACAATTAACTTTCATTGTTTGTATTCAAATGAATCAACAAATGTACTGTTTAAAAGTTTAACAGTATCTTAGGTAAAGTATTAATTATCTTCCCATATCAACTGACCCTGGACTCTTGGATGCTAATATGAAACAACTACGGAAATGAATGAAAAAATTA
>JAXGGA010002817.1:0-114004 GCA_038373865.1 Uloborus plumipes
CGTGTTACACATGCTCAATGTGTATAGAGAAAGAGAGAGAGAGTTTTTCTTTAATTATTCAGTACAGAAGTTTTGCGACAATCTACATATTTCCTCAAAAATTACAAAGTAATAATTCTCAGTCTAATATCCGTTTCATACATATTTTGCTGGGGGCTCTTTATGTATGTCTTGCTGGGTCCTGACCACTTGATCATCTGTTGATAATTACAAAACATGAATTTACTGACATGAATGATATTTCTTAAAATCACTTCAGAAAGAGCCTATCTCCCCCAAAACAACAGTGTTGTAAAAAAATCCCCCGCCAAGAAAACCTTAAATACTCAGCCTTAAAAAGTTATGATATCGAGTTTTCCCGCCAAGTTTGTGCCAAACTACAACTAACCTGTATGTATAGTTCTTTTAAATTGTTTTCAGTTTTGCCAGGCGGGAAGCTTTGTCTTGTGAGGTGGTTGCTTAATGAGTAAAAACTTCCCGCCTGGCAGGACTGAAAACAATTTAAAAGAACTATACATACAGGTTAGTTGTAGTTTGGCACAAACTTGGCGAGAAAACTCGATATCATAACTTTTTAAGGCTGAGTATTTAAGGTTTTCTTGGCGGGGGATTTTTTTTTACAACACTGTTGTTTTTGGGGAGATATCACATGTTTTTGCATTATATTATTTCTTTGCCTGTTTTTTTTCTCTTCAACATTTACTTTGCATGTTTTTTTTCCCTTCAACATTTTTCTTGGCGGTCCCGACATCTGTGGTTTTCTTGGCGGCATGCATTTGGTGCAAAAGTTCAAGGATCTTCTTCAGTCTAGGATAAATTTGAAATCAATCACAATGTACCACCCGAACCGACGCAAAACAAAGCTAGTTGCTAACAATACTACAATTAAATTAAAAGTTAAAAAAAAAACCCCAACCCTTACTGCCGATCTCATATTAAAATGAACTAAATTGAAGATCCCTTTTAAAAGCCTTATGCAATAAAATCAATTACAAATATTTTATTTGTTAACAAATAGAAACTGGCAACAGATGAAATTATAAATCATTGAGTTTTTTTTTCCTCGTGGCCCAACAATGAAAACATAAATGCTCAGATGTTGAACAGAGCTAGTAGATAGAAATCGGACCAATTTTAAGCATTAATAACTCCGGGGTGCGATGACCCCGGGGGGTAAATTTTGGGAAAATGTCCTCAATGTCTCATCGAGAATATTCATACCAAAAATCAACACTAAAGACCCCCGGGGAGAAAAGATACGTAAAATAAAAACGAGGGGGGAGGGGGTGGGGGGTCGAAAAACCCCCTATGCCGAGCTTTGGACAAAATAAATGTGGGTGCAAAAGCAGAGCTCAATCCGAGTTACCGTTTAGTCTGGACCCCTGTCAAACAATTTTTAAAAAGTGCGAAAAATAGCGATTTTATAACATATATCACCCCTCCCCCTGAGGGTCCTGGATGTTTTGCTTTAGTATGTGTCGTCAGGGGCCGCTGGAGATTGCGTATACCAAAAATGAACTCTAAGGATCTTTATGAGGCTGAGATACAGAGGGGTGAAAACCCCGGTTTGGTTACTCGCGTAAACAGTTCTTAGTCGCTCTTTTACATTTTTATTGGCGACGGAAATTTCTTTGCGGCTTGTATTTGGTTTTCTTGGCGGGGCGGGACGCTCCCGCTTCCCGTGATTTTCTATATCGCTTATTTTCTTTTTTTTTAGGCATAACTTTCAGAGTTTCTTCATCTTTATACTTTGTATTTCATACTCTTATTATGCATGAAGACGAATCGCGAAGAACAAAAGAACGAACATTTTGCATTTACTGCTTTTTAGCTTTTCAACACAGAATAAA
This sequence comes from Uloborus plumipes, assembly GCA_038373865.1. Classification (NCBI taxonomy): domain Eukaryota; kingdom Metazoa; phylum Arthropoda; class Arachnida; order Araneae; family Uloboridae; genus Uloborus; species Uloborus plumipes. The sequence goes on from JAXGGA010002817.1 coordinate 1,851, forward strand.
TTTAAAAAAGAAAATGCGCAAAAAAACATTTAGAATCTTAATTTCTGAACAAATTACTTTTATCTTGTTAAAAATAATTAAATAGGCATGTAACAATTCCGGATTTTGAACTGTTCACAGTGTAATTATTGCACTAATTGTAAAAAACTATGGCACCATCACACTGCAGACTTCATGACAGGCGATATCTCATAGAGCAGACTTTTTTTGCGCATATTATGAAACTAATGTCATGAACAGAAAAAAGTTTTGATGAGCATAAAAGAAAATCTTACTTTGTGAAGAAATTTAAAATAATCTTCTCAAGGAGTTGAAGTTCTTTTCTTCTACCTTTTTATCTCTTGTCATTCTGGGAAATGGGGTAATAAAAGATAAGGAACGTAATTTGTTATTATTTATTTTTGAGTAATTAGGAAAAAGTATTATTCGCTGGGTATGATGGAAAAATGTATATCCGAATACAAAGTTTATATTTTATAAATATTTTTCTATTCTTGTGTTCGCATCTAAATCAAATATTTTTCAAAATTCAGTGACAAAAATATTTTTATATTCATGAAATTTAAGTTCTAAGAAAATTCACTTTAGTTCACGAAATAACCCTAGCAGCATCATCTCATCGGCCGATGATCGGCCATTCATCGAAATCCGATGATCCAATATGTCTCATCGGCCAAACAGAATCCAAGCAGCAAAATCCGATTAGTTTTGCTCGAAATACGATGAGATTCGGAGAAATTTATGAGCAGAACTGTCCCGTGCCGATGAATTTCATCGGGAAACTTGATCGGGAGGATATCGTTTTCCGATGGAATATAGCTCGACTTATTTTCATCGGGAAAGTTGATCGGACGGATATCGCTTTCTGATGAAAAGTAGCTCATCGAAAACCGTTCTCGGATACTGATCGAACGATATCATCGTGCGTTACGGGATCAGTTCACGAGGAGTTCGATGATCGGCCGAGCAAAATCCGATGAGTTGATGCTACTTGGGAAGTACTACATCCTTGACTTTTCGATTTAAGAGAAAATATCTGCAATATCTTTTGTATTAAAAAAAAATAATAATAATATTAAATTATAGCATTTTAGTTTTCATTTTTGTATAATATTTTCATTTTCATTTATATTCTGTTGAATTTATATCCCTCCCCCTCTTTTTCGGTAAACAGAGGGTTTTCTTTCCTTTTTTATATTTATAGTAAAAGAAATGCATTTTTAAACAGTTCCTCTAATCAACTAACATAAATAGGAATTTGTGTAAACGCACATCACGTTTTATGACACGCCGTGATCAGAAAATGCTGCTCTTGACATCCAATTTCATGTTATTAGATTTTTTTCTTCAGGTTCTTTATATAGCATGTCAAAATTTATTAACACAACTTCAAGTTCTTCAGTAGATGATATTCAAACCTTTACATTGATAAGAAGTAAATATTTTACTTCGGAAAATAGCAATTATGTTGGAAGATATCTTTTTTAAATTCCTTTGTTTGATCAATGATTTCGCTGAGCATAATGAGTGTATGAAATACAAAGTACATAGATATAGAAATTCTGGAAGTCATATCGAAAAATATCTTAGAAGAAGCGACGTAGAAAATATTCTTCTTCTGCAATTTAAGGTATTTTTTGAAACATCATTCATGTCATTAAATTGTAATTTTTTATTATCAATAAATGATAACAATGCAATTTATAAATGGTAAGGACAATAGAGCCCGCAGCAAGATATGTTTAACACTGATATTAGACTGAAAAATTACTTTTTTTCCAGAAGCCGTAAGCTTCAACATACATGAGGACTGCGTACTATGCGCTTTGCCTCCTGACAACACAGGACAGATTTATGGCACAGCGAGGATGAAATAACATCCATGATCAAGGCGGGATTCGAACCCGCGACCACTTGCTTACGCGGAGAGTACTCTACCTCTAGACCCACGTGGCCCCTGAAAATTACATCTTTGTACTTTTTGAGGAACTATGGAGACTTTCCCAGAATTTCAAGCTTTCACAAAACTTCAGTACTGAATTGTTAAGTATTACTTGACTCAGTTCTCAAGATTTTTATTAATAACGTCCTTACAATTTTGACTATAATGTGCCGAATATGTTACGTGGTTTTAATTGTCAGGTTGTTGCCAACCTGAATTATCTTTTAAAATAAATACATTACATGCCCCTTTTAAAACAAACAAAAGGTTTTAAATGTTTTCCACGGAAATAATTAATGAAATTCATAGTTCAAACGTATCCATATCGCTGAGGCTTAACAATAGTTCTTGACGATTTTCTTACCGATTTTTCCACTGTTTCTTTCTGAGAATTTGTAATATGAACCTTTTGTCTTGCTTATTTGAATGGGCTTCATTTATTGCTTGATCTGTTTCTTCCGCTAAAGTCGAAGGATAAAAATCTTCCACTGATCTTTTATGAGCAGAACTATCGTGTTCTGATTTATCTGGGCGGATATAAAATCTGTTTCTCTTATAAATCCTACCATCTATCCCTTTAATAATATAAGACCGAGAATTATGATTAGTTTTAATGACAGTTCCTTGCTTCCACGGCTCTTTCGGCGTTTTTCGAAACCATACCTTTGATTGATCATGCAGAAGTGGTAGCTCTTTTCCATGCCTGTTTGCATATTTATTTTGTACTTTCTGTCGTTTCTTCAAAGATTCTTGTGCTTCCTTTACTGGGAAATTTGGTTGCATTTTCTCTGGATGAGATGGTAAAAGGGATCTAAGTCGTCTGCCCATCAACAATTCAGCGGGAGAAGGAAGATCAGAGGATGGCTGGGTTCTGTAGTCTAACAAGACCATATATAAATCTTTCCCATCTTGTACTGCTTTTATCAGTGATTTGTTTGAATTGCTCTTTCAACCTGTCCATTTGCCCTAGAAAAGTATGGTGACGTGATCTGATGGTCTATGCTCCATTCCGTGCAGAAACTTTTTACACAATCCGAGTCAAAGGGTGGTCCTCCATCACTCACGAGCACCTCTGGAATACCATGTCTGGAGAAAATCGATTTGAAGATAGTGGTTACATTTTGTGCATTGTTATGCTTCACTGACTGAACTTCCACATATTTTGAAAAATAATCGATCAATAAAATATATTGTTGACCTTGCAAATAAAAAAAAATCACAGCCCACTTTTTGCCATGGCCTTTCTGGTATTTCTTGATCAACCAGAGTTTCTTTCTGATTATTACGTTGATGTTGCTGGCAAATTTTACATTTGTTAATAAGTTTTTCCACGTCAAGATTCATGGAAGGCCAGTAAAAATACTCTTTTGCTTTTACTTTACAAGCTACTACACCTCTGTGCGTTAAGTGCAACTTATTTAGTACTTCTGATCTTGAAGCTTGTGGTACACTGCGATGCAAAAGTTTAGACAAAATGCAAATATGTGAATAAAAAGAAAACTATTCAACGAAATGCTTTCAAATTTCTACTGCAGGTACACAATATGGTCCCAAATACGTGTCAGGAGTTCTTATAACTATAACTGGAATCAAATTTTGGATATTACAAAAGATATTTTTTTACATTGTTGCAAAAGTTTAGACAATAGTCAGATTTTATGCAAATATCCCTCGAAATATGATTGGTGGAGTAAATGCGGGACTGTATTATTCATTTATAAAGTGCAGAGATTGCTGAATAAATAATCAAAATCTCAAAAGCTCTTTAGTTCTCGTGTAAAGAAGATGAGAAAGTTTGGAAGCCGAAATTTGAAAATGAACCTACTTTATTAATTTTTTGTCTTTTAAATCGGCTCTAGTATGGTAGTACATTGTTTTTTACTTTGTGGAGAGCAAATTCAGACATGCGTATCGATCAAAAAGTCCAAGAAAAATTGTATTTCTTAAGGATGAAGGAATTGAAAAAACGGCTCAGACTGACGATTCGCCCCTTAATCCTACAAAACTTCAACTTGGGTCAAAAACAGCACGTGACAGCATAAGTAGATGAACAACTGAATCGGAATGCATAAAAAAAACAAAGAATTGTGCCTGAGCCTTTTCGGACAGAGTGTCCCAAATAAGCCAGATTTTAATGTGAAAAGCAGCATATGTATCATCGTGACTAAAAATGAATGGTACTTTCTTTGATAAAAATTATTAAAATTGGGATGGCCTAGATGGATTATAATTCTTTTCGCGGGACTTGAGAAATATCCAATGATCATATGCTGTGCTGCTTTTACCAATAAAATCTGGCTTATTTGGGACACTCTGTCCGAAAAGGCTCAGGCACAATTCTTTGTTTTTTTTTTATGCATTCCGATTCAGTTGTTCATCTACTTATGCTGTCACGTGCTGTTTTTGACCCAAGTTGAAGTTTTGTAGGATTAAGGGGCGAATCGTCAGTCTGAGCCGTTTTTTCAATTCCTTCATCCTTAAGAAATATAATTTTTCTTGGACTTTTTGATCGATACGCATGTCTGAATTTGCTCTCCACAAAGTAAAAAACAATGTACTACCATACTACAGCCGATTTAAAAGACAAAAAATTAATAAAGTAGGTTCATTTTCAAATTTCGGCTTCCAAACTTTCTCATCTTCTTTACACGAGAACTAAAGAGCTTTTGAGATTTTGATTATTTATTCAGCAATCTCTGCACTTTATAAATGAATAATACAGTCCCGCATTTACTCCACCAATCATATTTCGAGGGATATTTGCATAAAATCTGACTATTGTCTAAACTTTGGCAACAATGTAAAAAAATATCTATTGTAATATCCAAAATTTGATTCCAGTTATAGTTATAAGAACTCCAGACACGTATTTGGGACCATATTGTGTACCTGCAGTAGAAATTTGAAAGCATTTCGTTGAATAGTTTTCTTTTTATTCACATATTTGCATTTTGTCTAAACTTTTGCATCGCAGTGTACAACTAGACGTTGACCGCGACAAATAACTTTTTCCTCTTTACAGTATAACTCATCTCTGCAATGCCAGTAAGGTTGGGCGAATTTCTTAGTGTTTCGTTTATCAGGCCACCCATTTCTTATATGATATAACACATCTTGTAATTTATTATCATTTAGAGTAAACGTTGCAAAGTCTTTCCACTTATTTGGTGAGGCATGAGCTAGAATACTTATTCTTACACTTGTTTCCGACTCTTCTTCATTTTGAAATTTTTCATCACTTAGTTGAGCTCTGGAAAGTGTATCAGCAATATGTAATAGTTTTCCTGGAACGTATTCAAGCTTGACATCATATCTGTTGAGTCTAAGGAGCATTCGTTGCAGCCTAGGTGATATAGTATCATATTATTTCTTGTTTAATCCAATCAATAGTTTATGATCAGTCTGGACGATCACTGGTCTTCCATAAGTATAGTAATTAAAATGTTCTAAACCATAGATTAGGGCAAGCAATTCTTTTTCAATCTGAGCATATCGTTGTTGTGTCTCACTTAGTGATGCAGATCCATAAGCTATTGGCCTGTTGTCTTGCAGTAGAACGGCTCCTAGACCATTGCGGCTGGCATCTACAGATACTGTCACAGTTTTCTTTTCATCAAAATATTGTAAGCATGGAGCTTGTACTAGAGCTTTCTTGATTTGCTCAAAATCACGTTGAGTATTTGCATTCCATAACCATTGCCTATTTTGCTTCAGCAGTTGTCTCAAAGAATGGGTTAAATTCGAGAGGTGGGAAGTAAATTTTGATAAATACGTTACCATACCAAGGAATCTCTGCAACTCTTCACGGTTCTTTGGTGCTGGAAACTGAACAATGGCCTTGACTTTTTTAATTTCATGTTCTATTCCTTTGTCAGATAAATTATGACCCAAATAATTAACTGACGACTTTGCAAGTTGAGTCTTATCAATATTCAACTTCAAGTTAGCTTCTCTAGCTCGCGTTAAAACTTTATGTAGTAACTTACAGTGGTTTTCAATGGACGAAGAACCTAGAGCAATGTCATCAATATATGGGTTTACTTCTGGTATATCATCAAAAGTTTCCACCATAGCTCTCTGAAATTCCTCTGCAGCGTTATTTAGACCAAATGGCAAAACTAAATACCTATATCTTCCCCACGGGGTTGTAAATGTAGTTAAAAATGACGACTCTTTATCGAGTGGTAGTTGCCAAAAGCCATTCTTTGCATCTAAAATCGTAAATCTTTTACTTCCTTGAAGTCGGGTAATAAGGCTATTAGTTGTTGGTATTGGATAGTGAGGTCGTAAGATCACTTCATTAAGTGGTCTCGGGTCCAGGCAGATGCGTAATTTTTTGGCTGTATTAATAACAACAATGCTATTTACCCACTCAGTTGGTTCATTCACTTTTGTAATTATTCCCGAATCCATCATATTTTGCAGCTCTTCTTTAACTTTATCATGCAAAGCAAGAGGTATTTTGCGCGGTGCTGCTATGTGAGGGGTGTAGTGATCTTTCAGTTTTATTTTTACAATACGGTTTAAACGACCAACCCCAGTAAATACGTCAGAAAATTGGTTGACAAGTTCTTGAGGTGTTTCCCCTAAGTAATTCACGGGTCTCACTATGTTATAAAGTCTTTGAATAAGTCCTAACTCCTCACAGGCTTTGAGGCCTAATATTGGACTTGAATCCAAAGAGGTAACTAAAAATTTGAGGATCGTTTTCATTTTCGCTGTTTTGCAACAAAGCATACATTCGCCAAGAATTGGCACGTTATTATCGCTATAATCAAGTTCAGTTGCTTTGACTTTCTTTATCAATGGTTTTTCTGCCTATTTTAATAACTCGCACTTTGGAATGACATTAACTTGTGAACCAGTGTCCAATTTAAATGTGACTTCATTCCCATTTATCTTCAATTTATGAAGCCATACATTTCTTACATTTTTTTTCTTCCAAATGATTTACATGGTTCAATTCTCCTAAGTAGACACTTTCTGAATCACTGTCACTAGTTTGCTCTACAGCATTAACTCTTGGCAAATGTTGTTTCTTATTTAATTTTGTTCTGCAAACTTTGGACCAGTGATTATTTCCGCCACAGTTTCGACATTTAGTGCCAAATGCAGGACATCTCCTTGGTGCATGACTTTTTCCACAATTTTTACACAGAAATTCTCGTCTTTGCGAATGTATGTGATTTTCCTTGTATTTTACTGCATCTAAATTAACTTTTCCAGCTTTCTCACACATTTCTGCCGCTTGCACTCTACTTTGCTCGGCCATTTTACATTCAGCAACAATTTCATTCAGAGATTTCTTATGTTTGCTAGTTTCACGAATCAGCCGCTCTTGTAACGATTTATCATGAAGTCCATGAATTATTTTATCCCGAAGCATTCGATCTGTAAGTTCACCATAGTTGCATTCCACTACTGCATAGCGTAATCGGGAATAAAAGTCCACAAATTTTTCATCATTATTTTGTCTGTCGTGCACAGCTGCGGTCTCACGCTCTCGAAGGTCATTTTGCCCATCCCGTCTTGACCTCTGGCCACCTGTGGGGTGGCCAGGGGAATTTGATCTGGATGCGGGGGACGCAGCGGAAGTGGCACGGGGGAGATGCTCGAAGAGATTGTGAAGAAAGGAGCGATTTTTGGAAGGCTCCGGGGATGATTTCGCGAGCTTGCGTTGCTTGGATGTTTGGTGAAAAATCTACAATGTGTTCCTGATTGAAAATGTACATATTTCTCTATTCGTGTCATGTGTCCCTTAGCATGTAAAAAAGTCAAATAAATTCTGGGACTAAACCTCCAATGAGTCGTCTTTGACTTCTGCAATTATTTTTACACTCGCAGCCAACCATCCCGTTGGAAAGAACTATAATCGAACCCGTCGAACTCGACATTGTCTTTCTTCCAAAAATTTGAAAGAGGCGTAAACCTCATTTACATAATCTTTGAAGTATTTATCAAATTCCTCTAAAATTTGTTGCAATGTTACTTCCTTTGATTCACCGTTAGGCTTAATGTTGAAAACTCGCAGCTGTTTCTTCAATTCATCACCACAAACATGTCGAAAAAGTGCTGTTTTCGTTTTTTCCGTTTCTTTACCATATTTTAATGCTTCTATGTAATCGTTAAAATCTTCTCGCCAATGGCGCCAAGCCTCGGATGGATTTGATCCGGGATCAAATGCTGCTATTGTTGGAAGATTTGCAGTCATTTTATTAATTTATTTTTAATTCATTAAACTAATATTTTACTAAGTATACAAACTTATGAAAAGTACTTTTTGCTTCTAGTACCGGCTACGTGAGTACTTGAAGCACACCATGTTAAGATGCCCCAGAATGAAATGTACCGTAATGAAGCGATGGTGTACAACAGAAAGACGATTGACAACAAAACATATTAATTTTTTTAGTAACAACGAAATGAGCATACATAATAGCTTGATACTAAAGAGCAATACACGTATGAAAAAAATAAACAAAACTACAATATTGCAACGACCAACTATCATGGCAAACTCTGGACTGAATTTTAAAAAGTTCTATGGCAACCCATTGGTAGTATTGGCTCGCTTAGCGAATAGATTTCGCAAGTTATTGCATTGGGGTTGCTAGTGTCGTTTCATAGTTAATTAATCATTAGAATCAATTAAAATGAAAAATAATTTGCTAACTAATTAAAATAAGTTGTTAAAATGCAGAATAAACCAACAAATAAAACAAGCTATTAAATAACGTTTAAATATACTAAAATAGAATTGAATGCCAAATTATTGTAAAATTGTCGCCAACAAATTAACTTTTAATTTTGTCTTTTATTATCTGATTTGTATATAATGATGGTTTCCATAAAATTCCATAGATGTTGCTGGACAAAGACCACCTTTTTATCCCAAGGATTTTGATCAAATGAAACAGCCTGTATAAAACGCTATCAAGTGAAGCCTAGGTTTGAACGAATCTGAGTTAAAATTTGTGAAATCCTCGATATTGTTCTAACAAGGAACGTAAATGCAGAGCTTCAATTACAAAATCAATATTTTAGAAAATGTACATTTTTTCCAAATCTATGATGAACAACTGATGAAAAAAATTCAAATGCAATTGAGTGAGAAAGTGCAATTTACATTGATAGTTTTAATGATTGTGAACTTAGTAAGACGATGACTCCATGAGAACTAGTTTTTAAGACGATGAGTTTAGTTTGTTTTAGCAGTAATTTGTTTCAAACAAGTTTGAACTAATGAGGTTCAACTGTATGTACATGAAAATTAATATTAGCACTACTTGTAAAGCAATAGAATGAAAATAAATACATAAATTACATTCAAAACCTCTATTGCACTTATATTTTTAATTGGGACAGAAAGGTAACATATTTTTTTTTTTTTTGTTAGTCAGATGAAATTTATGACACATAAATGCATTTGTTTATTTAAGTAAAATTTTGAAAATATCTCAGGGTTTAAAATTAATTTGCAGGTTATACCTTTCATGAAAAATGTTTTGGACAAACTTTCAGAAGCAACAGGTAATACTTCTGTTCGAAGATTTATTAGCCGACCAACAGTTAAAGGAGATCGACAAAGGCCAAGAATCCTAAAGGGAAATAAATACAAAAAACTATTATTAGAATTATTATCATTATTTCGAGGACTTAGCCAGTGAAGCTATAAAGTCTTCACATTTTAAAATAATGTATAGTAATAAAAACTTAAACTGAACTTATTGTTTTTACAAAAACAGACAAATTCACACAGAATTTTTTCAGTTTTTTTTTCATTAATCTTAATATAATTGGTGGCACTTCGCATTTTTTTCATTCATTTATACTTTTACTGGTTTTTTCAACTGATCAACTTCAGCAAGTTTCTTTGTATCCGCAAGTTATGCTCATAATCTAACATCTTAAAAATTAAGTGTAAAATTAAACACAATGAAAATTAATTAGATCTTTAAAAAAACAATGACCTGATGCAAGAAGTGATCTATTCTTTACACTTTGAGCCGTTTGATTAGAATGTGGCTAATTTTAAGCAATATGATTAGATCCCACCGCACCTAGTACAAAAAATTAAACTATCATTAAAAAAGTTTGAAATCCCCTGCTACAGAATAAGACTAAAGCAAAAGAAGAATTTTATATGTTCATGTTCAAGAAAAAAGTGATACACTAGGTGGCCAAAAGTATCCGGACACTTTCAAAAATTCACATTTTTATGTATAGCTTGAGAAATAAGTGATCAATTGTTCTTTAACTTTAGTCATACAAAATATAGGCTTCACTGAGCATTTCCAAGGTAAAATTAAATTACCCTTGCATTTGGGGGACGACAAGAAGGGGGGTTGAAAGAAAAACCTCTTTTTGACCATAACTCTTCGAAAATAGCTCGGAATAAGCTATAAATTTCAGTAATTAATTAGCATACTATGTATAACTACTGTACAAATTTTTATGAACGTACCACTCTTACTTCCGAAGATATGAAACATTTTTTAAAAAACGGCAATTTTATTTGAAGGGTTTTTGCTCATAACACGCAGAGTTTTTGATCAAACCTTATCAACACTTCAGGAAAAATGACAAAATACAAGAGAAAGAACGTACTAAAACGGTAAATAAAAATATTAAAAATCCGATGAGATATGAACGTTAAAAGGAAATATTTTTTCATGGCGCATGCGCGAACGACAGAAATTTATAGCTACAAAAATATTGTACCCTGATTTATACTTCATCTTATAAAAAAAGTTCCAGTTGAATATCATGAAAATTGAAAAAGATATCAGCGATCTAGTGAGCTGTATTTCATTCATTCGCAGACAATACATAAAAAGTGAGGGTCTGTCCACAAAGAGCTATTTTTAAATTAAAGGTTATTGCGTCATCATTCAAAACCAACGTTTCAGGGGGTGTCCGGAAACTTTTGGCTACCTACGTATAAGGTCTTTTTGGCCGAATAGGCGAAACGTGACTTCTATGCCAATATAAATTTTCAAACTGTATACAATTTAACATTGAAGAAAATGCTCAATTGTCACAACACTATTTGTGGAGAACCCCTTGCCATTTATGTATTATCTGCGAATGAATGAATTATAGCTCACTAGATCGCTGATATCTTTTTCAATTTTTACAATATTCAACTGGAACTTTTTTTATAAGATGCAGTATAAACCAGGCTACAATATTTTTGTAGTTATAAATTTCTGTCGTCCGCGCATGCGCCGTGAAAAATTATTTCCTTTTAACGTTCATATCTCATCGGATTTTTAATATTTTCATTTACCATTTTAGTATGTTTTTTCTCTTGTATTTTGTCATCTTTCTTGAAGTGTTGATAAGGTTTGATCAAAAACTCTGCGTGTTATGAGCAAAAACCCTTCAAATAAAATTGCCGTTTTTTAAAAAATGTTTCATATCTTCGGAAGTAAGAGTGATACGTTCATAAAATTTTTTACAGTAATTATACATAGTATGCTAATTAATTACTGAAATTTATAGCTTATTCCGAGCTATTTTCGAAGAGTTATGGTCAAAAAGCAGTTTTTCTTTCAACCCCCCTTCTTGTTGTCCCCCAAATGCAAGGGTAATTTAATTTCAACTTGGAAATGTTCGATGACGCCTATATTTTGTATGACTAAAGTTAAAGAACAATTGATCACTTATTTCTCGAGCTATATGTAAAAATGTGAATTTTTGAAAGTGTCCGGATACTTTTGGCCACCTAGTGTAATACCTGTAAATGGCAGTAATACCAGATAAATAATACCTGTTCAAATGAAATGCAGCAATTTCCCCATTATGACGATCGGCACCAGCATATGGCAAACCGGTTACTACATAATCTCGATAATATCTGAAATTAGATAGATAGTTGAGGAGTTAGAACAAGAAAAAATACATTTTAAATACAGTATTCTAAGTAGTTGGTACAGCGGTAAATTAATGATAGAGCAAACTATTAAAATTTTAAGACAAACAAAGGCTTACCATTAAAATGTAACATATCAAGCAAAGTTGTTAAAAATGGACACAAATTAAAAAACTATTACATATTTTTCAGCATTTAAAGGCATTAAAAGCATGAAAAGGCATTAAAAGCATTTCTCTAAAATTAAAGTTATATCTAGTACAATAGGTAGGAAATCTGTCTAAACTGCCAATTTTTAAGACCTTGTACTGCAGTTTTTGCTTGTTGTATTTTTCACAAAATGAAAAATGACTGATCTAAATGGTAAAAATAAAACAAAGTATTTAAGCTTTTACAGTCAATATTTCACTAAAAAACATTTTCATGAAAAATTGATGACTATCCCAACAAGAAATTGATTAGTTATAGTCCCATTTCTATGCCTCAAACAATTTATGCACATGGTATTTTTAGTTATCAGTCCAGAATACTTCCCCCCACCCCACCCCCACTAATAAGCATAATTGGTTACTTACAGATTTTGGTTTTACTGCCTTATAACTATAAACTCAAACAGAATTCTTACAATGGTAAGGAGTGACTAAGCAACATCCCATTTCAAAAGCTCATATTGGTTCAGTGTATTAATAATTCCTTAAGGATACCATGGTTAAACTTTTGCAACAATGAAAGCCAAATTCAAACCATCTGGGGAGGTGGGGGGGGGGGGGCATGCAAGACATGGTGACAAACACACACGACCATCTACGCATGCACACATGACAACACACATATAGGTAGCAAAAAAAAAAACTACTAATACATATTTCCAAACTCATATCCATAAACGGATCACACAGCATTTTGCTAGAGCTCTCTCTTTTTTGAGCAATGCCAAATTGCTATATATTTTCTCTTTAGAACTCAAACCTCAGAGTCCCTCTTTAAGGTTGGCAGTCTGCCAACATTGCACCCTTGTACTTCAGTCTCTGGACGGGGTCATGCAGGACATGCTGGCAAACACACACCACCATCTACACACATGAAAACACACACCCACTTCATCATTGCGAAAAACATAATTTGAATTTGAGATGTTAATTTATTTTTAACTAGCTGATGCGCCCGGCGTCTCACGGGTTTAAATGTAATATGCCAAATCCAAGAAAATAAATATATGACTTTCAACTAAGCCCAGTAGAATCATATTTCTCAAAGATATTTCTTGCATGCGGTAGCTTAGCTGGTTGTGAAGGAGAACGTGAAATCAAACTTAAATGCGTTATTATATTCGTGTGACTTTCCAAAAAATAACTTTCTATTTTCTAACTGTTGCCAAAATAAATTCTCTTTTAATTTAACCCGGAATCGATTATTGGCATAAATGAATATAAAAATCCTAAGAAAGCAATAAATTTCATACTTACTCCAGAGAAGCCTTGGTTCAAAATGTTCATCATGATTACCATTAATATTGTTGTTGCGAGGCAACCAAATTTTTGCAACAATGGGTTGAAAATTTAATCATTTAATGGGGAAATTACATGAAATTTACTATTTTCCATAATAACTTTTTAAACTAAGCTTTATAGAAATAAATTATAGCTTATCCTGCTCCCTGTTACTGCAGCTATCTACGGTGAAAAAATGGTTAAAATCGGTCCAGTAGTTTTGAAGTTTACCCCGGACATACGCATACAAAAGTAGTCTTTTATGTATATAGATTATTATTCATGTGCATTTTCAGCACTGATGTAAAAACTACCATAAGTTGTTAGAGAAAAAATAATTGACAGGCTGGTAAGAAAGAAAAAAAAAATAATTTTGGTGCAAATTAAACTTTTGTGTGTATTTTACATTATTTCAGCACAATTATTTATTTTGTGTGTGTGTGTATGCAATTTTTTATTCTCAGAGCAATGTGGATCTAGAATGCTTCAAGGGAAGGGCAAATGATCGTATTACATATCCTTTGCTACACATCTTGGTTTAACCTTTAGGAACTGGGCGGTACACATGTTGTACCATAAGTATTTTTCTTTTAGAGGACAGAGTTGAATTTTTCACTGTAACCCTTTGGAGCCGGGGATTTTCCTCAAGGTTTCATATGTCTGGTACGACAGTTTATACCTTCTCTTTTCAATGGAAAAGAAATCTGTGGTTCAACTGTCCTACTACCTGGGTCGAAAGAAAAATTTCTATGTGAACAGCCCGATCCAAAAGGTTAAAAATGTTGAACTCACATATCTTTTGGACTTCAATTGTAAAACCTGTCCTGAGGAGAGCTCTAAACCCAGGAGCGCCCCGATGAGAGGTCACTGTCACCTTCTAATTATTTCAGTATTCGGCACATTTTGTTGACAATTCGGTCATTTGAACACAATATTGCAACATTCAGATTATTTGCTCATTTTAGTTTTTAGAACAGTGTTTTAAAAGATGCCTCGTGATTTTTCTTACTAAATGTTATTATGCATGTACAACATGTGTGCATGCTTGTATTTCATCGTTCGGTAAAATTAGAACTTCATTTGGCACATTGATAATTTTCCCCCTCCCAAAAATTTTAGTTCGTGGGTGCCCCTGTCTAAACCTCCCTTCTACTAGCATCAAAGATAGTCTAAATATGCTTATTTTGAACTTTAATATTAAAAATTTATCAGTGGTGAATCCTGCAAGGGGCGATCGCCCCTATCGCAGCTCCCTTGTATCCATCCCTGCTGCCTCAGAGCATAGGTGGCTGGTGTACCAAAAAAGTGGGGGGTCAAAAAATGGGAGGGGAGTATCATCTCCATGAAGTGTTCTCTTTTAGCAAAATTTTGCTATTTTATATGATTTTTATGTTACTAATTGAATGAATTCTAAAAAATCTCGAAGAAATGCCTCAAAATCAAGACTTATGGTCACATTAGACTTCTTTTTTCGATTCAAAGTTCCATTATATGAAACAACATACAAGAAGTTTATTTGTAGGAATATTCAACTTTTATTTCTGTGAAATAAATCAATCCATTGAGTAAAAAAATCATTTTTCAAAAAATTAAATCATTTTACACATCAATTTTTAAATCTGAAAAGTGAGGGGGCAATGTCCCTTTATTTTTGGAAGTGAGGGGGTAGTCGCCCCCCCCCCCCTGTACGAGCCGCCTATACCTCAGAGTGTGATCTTGAATTCAACATACAAAGTTTTTGGTCACTATTCATTCCCAAAGAAAGAGAAGGATCTAAAGTGGAAACATTTTGTTTTAACCCAACTACACCTACTTCCATAAAAATTTTCCAAAAAAAAAAAACTGTATTTTCGGGAAGATAAGCCGCACCGCCGTATATGACGCACTTCGGGAAGATAAGCCGCACCACCGTATACGCTGCACTTCACAAAATTCGGGGGGAAAAATGTTTCATCAGATACCCCACATCGGCGTATAAGCCGCATAAAACACAGTTAAAAATTTAATCTGCAAAAACGTAGGCTGCAGTATATTCGTATTGACATTGTTCAAAAACAATGACAAAGAATTGGTAACATTAATTTGAAAACAGTGTTTCAATATCATAAATAATTAAAACGTTGCAACATTTTGGCGATAACTGCAACTTATAGTAACCCTGTCAACCCCTGTGGTTTGGATTCTTTTGTTAAATATGTTGGTTATTGTTGATGATTTTTTTTCTTAATTTATTCCCCTTCATTATCTGATCAAGGAAAATAAACTAACATCTGAATAAGCAGAAATTCTGTCTCCCTTTTCAAAATAGACCTGTTCAAGGGCGTTTGCAGTAGTGGCTTTGGATGTTGGACTCTAATTTGCTTTGTTTTTTGGGTATTAAATAAACATAATACGTACTTAAAAAAAACAAAACTTTTACATCGTATAAGCCGCCATGACAAGCCGCCATGGCGTATAAGCAGCAGGAGTTAAAATTCAGCTTTTAAACACGTATAAGCCGCGGCTTATCTACCAGAAAATACGATATGTACTTATACACCACTTCAGCTTCATACAAAACCTAGGCTGCAAAAAAAACCAACATTCAATGTTGGCAACATTTAAAGATAGCCACCTACTTTTTTTATGAAAAAAAAAAAAAAAATTAGGGACATTACATAGATGCTTTGTAGGCAAATAAAAATAATCGATTTTTAAAATACTATTGTTCTCAATCAAGAAAATCTCAAATTAGTATAAAATAACTTACTTCATTGGTTTAAAGATAACTTGTTGATTACCCTCAAGTGTAAGCATCATTTTCAACTGGGTGCCTTTGTAGCCAACACCAGCATGAATGATTGGGTTTGTAACAAGCGCATCCAAAACAAAACCCAGCTCGGGTGTGTTCTCTGCATGAATTTCTCTCGGTTTGACCCAGCCAGCAGCCAAACTCCAAGGCGATACTTTCATTTTCAGATCAATTCGTAAATTTTCTTTAACGTATTGCACAATACTAAGGTAATCGCTTTTCAATTTTTCACTCAGTGAAAAATTCATGTTTTGCAGTTTGGTGTTGATTTTTATTGCAGCAAGGGCAGCAACACTTGTGATGCTTAGGTTGTTGTATGTTTGTTCTATTTCTTGATCTGGTTTCAGCAAAGCTTGAGCAGAAGACTTCGTGAAATGCTTGGACATTTGGTGACTATCAGCTTTCTGAAATGGAACATGACAACTTAAGCTTGAAGGAATTAAAATAAATAAGTGAACATGATTGAAACTTGTGATTGTAAGATTTGTAAAGCAAAACATGGATAATTCAATGCTGAATTAGTTCTTGTTCAGTGTTTTTTTTAAAGAAAACTTATACTGGAATAACATAAACTAAATAAATTCAATTCACATGTGATCAGAGTATAGAAGTAGATAATCAAAAAAAGAAAAAGGCAGTAAAGAATGATCTCTTTTTAAATAAGAAAACAATTTCTATAATTTATAAAACTTCACTTTTGAAAGAAAAAAAAATATTTTTTTTTTTTTTTCAATTTATGAAAGTCTGTATTTGATTTTATTTTCACATTATTATTACAGCAGATGACTAATTTTTTTTTACATGAAACGACACGTTTGAAACTAGAAAAACACACGTTATGACGTTTGGCCTAAATATTGCACTGCCTAATCACTCTCAATCGATAAGATTTTGAGCTCAAAATATAAGTTTGAGTCTAATAAACTTTTGATATCAATTAGTAAAATACAGAAAAAAATGACAATTTTTGTGCTTTGTTATTTATTTTCAGAAAATACTAACATTAAGAATAATTTTAGAGGAAACCACAAAAGAATCGACCAATTTTTTCATTTTTTATAATCATTTGAAAGTTTGAAGCCCAAAATGTAATCGCACCTATCTCTTTTGGACGTCTTTTTAGGACCCATAGATTTTACTTAATATCTATTACTTAATATTGTTTGTCTCGATGTGTTATATTCCTTTAAGTTTTGTCTAAGAGTTCCGAAACACCCTGTAGATTATAATAAAGCAGAAACTGAAACATTAAACGCAATTGGAAACAACTGCTTTCAGAAAACCAAAATTAACAGATAATGAAAGAATGCATCACTTTTCAGCATTGTTAAAATATGCTAATTACACAACCCTGAGATGCAAAAGTTTATTTTTTAGTAGTCAATTGCTTTTTATTGGCCTAAATGGACAAAAAAGGATCAAAATTGCCAAATTTTACTCATCCACATCACATCACATCACACACTCCAGGGTCCCCCCTACCTACCACAACTCATGGTTTAACCGGGATAGGGCCCTGAAAAGCGCTCTGTTCTTTTTGAACCAGAACCAAGGGTCGAGCAAACCCTTGGCCCAGCACCCCCGGAGGTATCGTTTCACTTGGAGGACTTCGTGACCACGACATTTTTTAACGTCCCCCAGTAGGGTGGTCACAAGTAACATGGGGAAAAATTTTTTTCAGCTAATCTTTTGCGGCACCCCCCTAAAATGTGCCAATGGGCTAGAAAATGAGATTTGCAAAGTTTTAGCTTAATCGGATAATATTAACACGTGCCGCAAAGAGGGTAAAGTTAAGAAAAACAGCGATTTTTAGCAAAAAATTGTAGTTTTTACTCTGTAAAACCAATACTACTGATCCTAGAAGCTTTATTTTGGTCTCATTTTGTAGTAAATTTTATTTTCTTTAAGTCTAATCGTATTCAAAGTTTCGAAAAAAATGGTTAAATATTTTTCAGAATTTTCACAAGTCAGGCTGCAACGCAAATCCTCGAAATTGCAAGTAACATGGGAAAAATTTTTTTTTCAACTAATCTTTTGAGGCACCCCACTAAAATGTGCCCATAGACTAGAAAATGAGATTTGAAAAGTTTTAGCTTAATCGGATAATATTAACACGTGCCTCAAAGTGGATAAAGTTACGAAAAACAGTGAATTTTTAGCCAAAAATCGTAGTTTTTCCTCTGGAAAACCAAAACTACTTATCTTAGAAACTTTATTTTGGTCTCATTTTGTAGGAAATTTCATTCTCGTTAAGAGCTATCCCATTCATTTTTGCTATCATGTCCAAAGTATTTATTTGGCATTTTTCAGGTTAAATCGCAGAGTATATCAAAATAAAGAATTTTCATGCAAAAACCTAAAAGCATTACAATATTCAATTACATTTATTTACTTATTGTTGGATTTACTTTGTCAATTAAAAAAAGGGTATTTTCGCGGTGCTTTAGAAATAACTGAAACAACTTAACCCCTTAATTTCTCTATCTTAACACAGAAATTTGTTTCATTTATTTCTAAAGTACCGCGAAAATACCCCTTTTTTTAATAGACAAAGTAAAACAAATTTCTGTTTTAAGATGGAGGAATTAAGGGGTTAAGTTGTTTCATTTATTCCTAAAGTACCGCGAAAATACCCCTTTTTTAATTGACAAAGTAAATTCAACAATAAGCAAATAAATGTAATTTAATATTGTAATGCTTTTAGGTTTTTGCATGAAAATTTCTTATTTTTGATATACTCCACGATTTAACCTGAAAAATGTCAAATAAATACTTTGGACATGATAGCAAAAATGAATGGGATAGCACTTAACGAGAATGAAATTTCCTACAAAATGAGACCAAAATAAAGTTTCTAAGATGAGTAGTTTTGGTTTTACAGAGGAAAAACTACGATTTTTGGTTAAAAATTCACTGTTTTTCGTAACTTTACCCACCTTGAGGCACGTGTTAATATTATCCGATTAAGCTAAAACTTTTCAAATCTCTTTTTCTAGTCTATTGGCACATTTTAGGGGGGTGCCTCAAAAGATTAGTTGAAAAAAAAATTCCCCATGTTACTTGCAATTTCGAGGATTTGCGTTGCAGCCTGACTTGTGAAAATTCTGAAAAATATTTAATCATTTTTTTCGAAACTTTAAATAAGATTAGACTTAAAGAAAATAAAATTTCCTACAAAATGAGACCAAAATAAAGGCTCTAGGATCAGTAGTTTCGGTTTTACAGAGTAAAAACTACAAGTTTTGGCTAAAAATCGCTGTTTTTCTTAACTTTACCCTGTTTGCGGCACGTGTTAATATTATCCGATTAAGCTAAAACTTTGCAAATCTCATTATCTAGCCCATTGGCACATTTTAGGGGGGTGCCGCAAAAGAAATTCGAAAATTGATTTTTTGTGACCACCCTAGTCCCCCAGCCACCATTAATCAAGATGGTTGATCTTTGATCGGCTGGGGATCGAACACGGGTCCCTCTGGTCACGAGTCCGACGCCTTACCGATCGGGCTACCACGGCCCATACTCATCCACAGAAAAAAAAAGTTATATCTCAAGAATAATATTTTTTCAAGAAAAAATAAAACTTTGGGAGAACAGAATATTGATGCACAAATTACCAACTAAATTTCATTAAAATAAATGATTGCAAGAAAATTTTTGAAAATTTGTAGATTTTCTATGGAATGACCTAGTAGCCAGATTGTCAAAACAAATTTCAAACAGCAAAAAAAGAAACAAAACAGGATTCTATACACATAATTTGATGTAAAAAGTTTAAACTCGAGGAGTTTTTCTCTCCTAAGGAAGGGGAGTATCAATCGTTCGTGAAATCTGGCTAGGGTAGGGGTGCACAACCTGCGGCCCGCCGCATAGTGATGTGCGGCCCGCGAGTGCATTTGATTTTTTGTGGTGAAAACCAAAAAAAAAAAAAAAAATTCTTTGAAAAAAAAGAGATTTTTTTTTTAAACTTAGAGGGGAAAGAAAAAGTAGAAAGGTTTTGCTGATTGTATTTTAAACTACACACACCGAATAAAAACGCTCCTAAATTCTTTTGAAGAAAGATTTTAGAACTTTGTAGGGAAAAAGAGTAGATCAGAAAATTTCAATTT
The DNA here is from genome assembly GCA_038373865.1 of Uloborus plumipes. NCBI lineage: Eukaryota > Metazoa > Arthropoda > Arachnida > Araneae > Uloboridae > Uloborus > Uloborus plumipes. Next base: position 22,054 of record JAXGGA010002817.1, read on the forward strand.
TCAATTACGAACTGGTGGACAGCATACCCTTTATAGCTTCTTGGCATTGATTCAGCAAACCTAATAATTGTTATAATAACAACCACGACAAAAAAGAAAGGAAAAAAAAACGCCCCATTTTGAAAAATATTACATATTTTTTTAAATATTTCATTCCTCAAGTTCTGTTTCCAACTTGAATGACAAAGTCCTACTAATTTGACTTTTATAAGCTAAAAGCTTAACAATTTGGGCATATTTTCATGTAGTTTTTCTATGCCACGTGCAAAGTGCTCTTTAAATGTTTACATGTAATTTTTCAGCAATCTTTTAGCATCGGCTTCCAGGTTACGATATTTCTTTTTATTTTTGGAGTAATACACGAAACAAATCATACTGAGCAAGAATACAAACGTATTTTTCGAAACAAATGTGAGCATTTTTTTAACCACCATTTTATAATTTTTGCACTCACCGAATGGCGAATAGATATTTTTCGATCTAAAACACGTAAAAATTATATTATTCAGTGCTCTTGTTGATGAAGCTCTTGAAAGAGATGGAGTTAGTTACCTTGCTGGCCTCTGATATATGCAAATGAAGTTTCTAATAGTTGCGAGACTTTAGGAGTTCTAAACATCTTTACCTCCATGATTAATCAATATTAAGAAAAATGCAAGCATGTTGAGATTTTCAACTATCAACAATGAACCCATATACAAAAATTGGTAGATAAATTTCAATCTCAGACATCCAATTGCTAATTTTGATTTCATGGCATTTCCCTGAATTTTTAGAAAAATAATGTTTGTAAATTTTTGTATCAGAATTCTTTTTTTTGTTAAGTCATCATTTTGTTTGACATTCATATTATGTCCAGATAATGGTAGAATTTTGTGTTTGCACTGTGGCCTAGTTCCTTGGGAACTGTTGGCAGTTTTGCCAAGAGTCCTTTTTGGATCTTATTGTGCTTGAATTACATATTGATTTTGTATTGCTGAATAAAATGTTTGATTTCTTTAGTTTTAATAAGTGATAAAGTTCAACATTATTAAAGCACAAAGTTGCAAAAATATTGCAGACATGTAACACCTTTTTCAAAACATGCAAAGTTTTAAGCTTCTGATAGCTAAGCAACTTGAATGAGAAAGGCTGCTTAGTATCATAAGATCAAAACCTTTCTTCACTAAAAAAGGTTTAACTTTTCACTGTGAGTCATGTAATAAGAAATATTTTGTAGTTTCATGTTTTAATAAAGTTGGTATTTTTTCCCAACAAGTCATTAACATATTCAATATTTCAATTGCAACTTTCCTTACATTATTAACATCAGCAAAGTACTGGTGCATGCTGCCATGCCCATCAGTTTTCTTAATTTTCCATGGAACAAATGATATGTACTCAATGCAAATAATATAGCAAAGTATATTCAAAAACAAAAAACATGACTTTCTCAGAGCCTGTGAGGGGGGGGGGAGGGTAATTACTTTTCACGAGCCCTACAAATGATGGGCTGGCATGTGGCCCTCAAATGGAGCTCCTGCTAGGTATGTGGGCCTTCACTGAAAAAGGTTGTGCACCCCTAGGCTAAGGGTTCATTCCATGTAAAATCAACAAAATTTTCTGAAACTTTTGTTCTGTACCAATTTTGATCTTGATGAACTTTAGTAGGCAAGCTGAATAAATGTTATGTCCTCTCAAACGGTTTTATTTTTTCCTTGAAAAAATTTGCTACTGAGATATGTGTGTGTGTGGCCTTTTTTTTTTCTTTGCTCTGAAGATAAGTAAAATTTAGCATTTTCGCTCATTTTTCCTTCAATAGGGCCAATAAAAAGTAACTGATTACTGAAAAATCAATATATTTCTAAGAATAGGATATTTTCTACACATTTAAATGAAAAAAAAAAAACTTTTGGCAGATAAGTTGTTTTAGAGAATATACTTTTTGATGGAAGATTTCATCAAAAATTAAAATAAATTTTTAAAAAATCCTGGCATAATAGAACTTTTTCTTTATTTTTCCTGAAATCAGCATCAAAAACTGAAAAAAATTCAGCAATTACTTTTCTTGTATTTTTTTCAATGCAGGCCTGTGTTATTAAAGTTAACTTGCACTGCAAAATGTAAAAAAGAATAGATTGATGGCACAAGTATAAACAAGAATACACATGCTTCATGTTGACACGATCAGTTCCACCCACCAGGGGCTTTCCCATTCTGTCCTGAATATGAATTTTAGCCCCTGTTTACACGCGACGTCAAATTGCCGTGTAAACTATTTTAATGTACAGCACACTGCAGCAATTAGTTTTATTTGCTGGGAACACGTCCGATTAAGAAATATGCACAGATTTTTTTCTTTTTTTTTTTTTAATTTACCTGGAGATCAAATTGCGAATAACTGAAGTAAAATGCTAAAGTAACAACCATTAGAAGGCATAATGCTAAAATTAGAGTTATTCTCAATTTCAGCTTCATTTGAAACGGAAAGTTCAAGCATAGATGATCAACAACCGATGTATACCGAAGAGAGCTCCATATTATATTTCTACGTAACACAATTATTAAAATTCCGCATACAAGACTAAAAGATATAAATATAAAAACAAAAACTAAGCACCGAGTGCTCGGTTTCAAATGTTTACAATCTTATGATGCCAACTTCTTTCTAAAATTATGAATCTGGCGATTTCCTCATTTGAGCCTTCACATGCACAAAAAAAGTTTGTCTCTGCTTTGTCTGAAATTATTCCAAAGTTACTTTTAACAAAAGTAAAAATTCCTGATTTTTATTTAAAAGTTTCAAAAATAGGTTCCTTATGATTAAAGAAAAATCTACTCGCAATCAGATCATGAATGGAAACTGAAAGTAAAACTTAAACTTCTACACGTGGCGATAAATTGACCTAGATATAGGTTCTTGGCGACGAAAACTGAAATGTTTGTTGACAATTTTTTCGTTATCAAAAGTAAAACCACGGAGTAGAGTAAAACAATCACGCTACCAGCCCCAAAACCCCAATTTAAGTGCAGAAACTGAAATTTCTTTCAATTAACTTTTAGAATGTTCTCCAAATAACGAAAAGACGACTTGACATTTCTCGGAAAAAGTTTCAACGGCAGATCGTTTGGCGAGTTCATGAAAGCACGTGTGGGGGTTACTACACGACAGGTCAGTGGTTGCACGTAATTTAAATGGAAACTAAAACTCTGAATGGAAATTAAAAGTTATTCAACGAGAACTTCTTGAGTAGTGAAGCGATGCTCTGAAAAGTAAGTTTGTTTTGAAATCGGTGTTTGAAAAGAATAAGAAACAAAAGGCTTTGTGTATTTCTTGGAAATCTCGATTAAAAATTTAAAAATTGTATTTCAAAAATGTCTCCTAAAATTTTCTTTTAATTTGTATTTCTGAACAACATCAGGTTCTGTGTTAAAAGGGTAATTTGAAATTTATTTTAATTTTTTCGTAGTTTGATGACAAATTTTTAGATTTCATTGATATAAGATGTAGTTACTGACTAATTAATATAATGTATTATCTTTTTTGCTGAATGTTATTATAGTTTAAACTTCAGTGCTTGAAAGTAATATGTATATATTTTTTAAATCTGGATTTGAAACCTATTGTCCTAAGTTTTTGTCATATTCTTTTTCTGTATATTTTCGACAAATTCAAAAAGATCAACAATCAATTGCTTATCAGGAACAAGCATCCCATTATGCTCTCCGATTGCTCAATGCAGTTTTCAGAAATGTAATCTTTCACCTGTGACATACATATTGCAGAAATGCTAGGGTCATGATTTCTTTTTTCTTGGCTTGGAAAATAATGAAATTTTGTGTCACCTGATTATTATAACAATATTATTGGTGGTGCAGGAACTTAAAGTTCTTGTACTTCCATAAGGTAAACTAGACAGGTCTAATAATAGCATTTGCTATGAAATGGACAGCAAAACATGTTGATTGTTGGGGCAAAACATTAGTTACTTACGTATTAACTCCACCATCGCAGTTACAGATTTGGCAGTTTATTTGATGCTTTGTTTTTTTGTATATTCAGATAACTATGTGTGTCAGCAAACAAAAACTGGTAAATCTATTTTAATTGACAAATTTGTAGCTAGGAAGGAGTTAAAGTAACTACCAAGCATTATGTAAAATAATATACTTTTAGTGATAACCCAGAGAAGTAAGGCCCTTCACTGTGGATCCGCACCTGATTAAATGCACCATCATAGCAGTTATTTGAAGTACTGGGAAGACAACTGTAGGCGTACAAGAGCATCTTTTAGTATGTTAAATAGGGTCCTAACCTCAATAGCTGAGTTTGAAGTAGGACAAACAAATTACTCAAAAAACTTCACAATAATCATTGACATTCCTAAGCAAAAAAAAAAAAAAACACACACAAGCATACAAATTAATGGATGGGCCCAAGCTCCTCCAAACTCTATGGATTAAGCGCTAGTGAGCCTGGAGGTTACTGTCTCTGATAGAGCAAGAGCCCATGAGCAGCAGACTATTTTTATCCCCTTAGTGATGTATGCTAGATCCTTATGATTTGTCTTGGAAGCAAGGGCGGATCCAGAAATGCTTCAAGAGAGGTGCAATTGTTTTTTTTCTACTTGCCCCTCTTTTTTTTTACCACACCTACTGGTTAATATTTGTTTATTACAAATGTTTGGGTCTTTTATTTTACGAAAAAAATTCTAATCAGAGCCGCAAATCCCAACCACTTCTCATACTATCATCTGTAAAACAATCCTGTAATCTGTAAAATAATCCGAATTCCAACCACTTCTCATACTATCATCGAAGATCATCTCAAGTTGCCTTTTCAGAACTTCAAAGTCGAAAAACTGTTGGAGAAGAGTCCCTCAAGGGATTGGCAATCGCCCCATCGCCCCTCCCTTGTATGCACCCATCACCCTGCTTGGAAGTTAAAATTTTTCATAGGTCAGTTTCGAAAATGTCCTCTGAATCAGAGATGTTTGAGTGGGGACCAACAAATCATGCAACATAGAACAGTTCTATGATGTTTATTTTTTGCAGCAATTTAACACACCTTTGTAACCTATTTCCTGCCAAATCCAGTTTGACTGAGCTTAACTAATATCATTCCATTCTCACTTGCTGTGTAGTGTGCTTACACTACTAGTGATGTAAAATTTCTAGGAATTTATACTCGAGAAAGTATAGTCGGAAATATTCCCAAAATTCGTATATTTCCGGGACTTTATGGGAAGTTAGAATGTATGACATAAATGTATGAAAGTTGCTTTTTCATTTTATTATGCAGCAAGTAATTGATAAATAATAATCTATAATCAGGGCCACGCTAAGAATGATCGGCACCCTCGTACAAATGTCTTCGGAGTGCCTTACGCAGTAGCGTTCGATAGTTAACACCAGCAGTGATGTTTTATAGAAACGGGATAAAAACAAAAAGATGTTTTCAACATGAGCTATACGAAACCTAGTGTCAAGTGCTCTAACACCATTGAAAAGTAAGCGACTATTCTGTTGTGGCCAATCTGAATAGAATAAAAATTCATAAGCAGAAACATTTGTAAGCTGAAATGTGAAAATCTTTACACTGAAAATAAAATATTAATAATATCTAACAATTTCAGTGATTAAAAATATCGTTAAACATTTAACTAGAAAAATATAGGAATAACTCTGAATTTTAACTACTGCCTGTAAAACCAAACTACTACTCGTCAAATACTACTCAAAAAAAGTTTTTAGATTCACTTAAATTCCTATCGAGCGTCACGTCCCGTTTTTCATGTAACTTAAAATTGGAGCATGACAAATATTTAATTTTGGAATACCCTGTACATTTTTACTTCATATCTCAAAGTTATTTAGAGTTCAATAGCTCCTTTAATACACCATTGTGTTTTAGAAAAAGAAATATTTTAAATATCAACGTTAAAGCAGCTCTAAATATCTCCAGGGTTCATTTTCGTCCTACTTTTCCTACTTTTTCCTACTAAAGTAGGAATTGTCCTACTTTTTAGCTAAAATTCCTACTTTCCTACTTATTAGCAAAAAATTCCTACTTTTCCTACTTTTTAGCTTGATTTTCCTTTAGAATTTAGCTTGAATTTCCTTCAAAAGTCGAAATTGATGTGATTTCAAGAAGTTTGCAGCACTTTCGGTCAAAGATATTGTGGAGGGAAGTCAAATGACTTTTGAAGCACATGAATCAGTATCAAACAAGTCAACATCTTCAAATCATAAATCTCAGTTATCCTGTTCTTCCTTCAAAGAAAACACTACAAAAGCAGAGCTTTTATGGTCTTTAAAAGCTGCTAAGAGTAACTTCTCTTAAATTCTTCAGAAGACATAAACAAATTGTTTCAAGTAATGTTTCCTGACAGTAAGATAGCATCTAATTTTTCTCTTGAGCCATCTAAATTATCCCACCTAATTTCTGAGGCTACAGGTCCATATTTCCATGAGTGGATACATGGTATTTATGTATATTTTTAAATAAAACATATCATTCACAATGCAATAATATATTTCGTAATAACATATCTACTACGCATGTGGTTGAATATGAAAAAAATTGGACATTTAGTAGCCTACTGTGCAGTTACTGCCGACTGCCAGTCAATTCCGCAGTGAAAAAGGCAGGTAAACGGCAGTATCTGCTTTACCTCTCTCTGCGCTTGCAAAATCAAAATTCAATCGATTACCCAAAAAATATATCGGTATAAACATAAAGTATCGCCTATGTTCGAAGTTGAATGTTTTATTGACAGGGTGTCCGCGCATATGGAAAGTCAGGGAAAGTCATGTATTTCAAATATGATCGAAATTGGTCATGGAAAGTCATGGATTTTAGCGAAAAATGTCCAAAAGTCATGGAAACTGACTGTTTATCATGGATTTTAGCGCTCCGAACCGATTGAAATTTTTCCCGCGATCTCGGAAGAACGAAAACACTTCCGCCGTCATTCTACTTCGTTATTGGGTGCAATCTGATTTGTCAATTACAATTTCCAACACGTTGCATTGTGTTGACCAATCAGATGAATTCTCAACATTAAAACCGTGAGCGGCGAATTTTGTGTAACTGCGCATGTGCGCGGACTCCGTCATCTGATAAAATATGACCTTGAACGACAAAAAGATAGACTCGATGGTTTTTTTTATGGTTTTTTCCCCGGCATAGGCAGATTTGCCTTTTACATTTGGTCTCCTCCCCCCCTACCCGCTTCATTTGATTCCTTTTTCTTTTAAAACTTGTTTGAATCTTTTTCTTTCGAGGAGTTTTATGCAAAAGAAAAACAAATTAAAAAACGATGTTGAATTTTAAAGAATCGTGTAGGTGGGGGTTTTGAAGTCAGATTTCGCCTCACTCATATGAGGATCTAAACTTACAGTAAAATTTATGGACAGACAATTCATTGCTACATGAAAGTACGTTTGAGGACAAGCACGGTGGGGAGGAGGGTGTCGGTAGGAAAAGATCGTTTTTTGACCTCAAAAGCGAACGGACTTCTGTTGCTGTGAAACGCAGTCGCCATGTTTAGTCATTTGCTTCGCAAGATCGAATATTAAGTGCATAATTTTCCAAAAACAAAGCAAAGTTTTTTTTTTTTTTTTTTTTTTTTTTTTTAGTCATGGAAAATAGTTCGCAAAAGTCATGGAAAGTCATGGAATTGGAGGGTCCAGGTTGAGCAGATACCCTGTATTGATCTTTGTGGGAAATCAAAAACGCGTTTCTTCAATTATCTCGAAAACTCATTTTTGCAGATACTGCCGTTTACCTGCCCACGGCAGAATAGATAGTTGTAATCTCCCCTTGAAGAATCTAATTACTCTCAGTAATGATGGACCGAATGTGAATCCTACGGCTTTTCGTCTAGTGAGTGAGGAAAAGAAAAATCAAAATCTCCCTGCTCTTTTGAATGTGGGTACATGCAGTTTACATGTTGTTCATCGTGGATTTGGAAAAGCTCTTTCGGAATTTGGAGATGATATCGTCGAATTAGCTGTTGATTTGCATCATTTTTTAAAACTTTCACCTGTTAGAACTCAGGAATACCAGAAACTACAATGTGAATTTGGTGAAGATCAGTTGAAATTTTTAAAACATGTTCAATGCAGGTGGCTGACATTGACTCCAGCCATTGAACGAGTAAAGAGTCAGTGGCCAGTTCTTAAAAAGGATTTTTTTGAAGGGGGGATGATTGGGGACCCCCTAAAAGGGATAATAAAATAATAGAAAATAGCAGATATCAAAGAATCGTAAGCTGTTTAAAATGTCCTCTATCTTCCCTTTCCAAAATGGACTTTATTTTATCAGTAAGTAAAATATTTGACAAGTTTCTTACTCTTTTTCAATCTGAGAAGCCGCTAATTCATATTCTGTATGAGCAGTGGTGTCTTCTTCTAAAGATTGTGCTAGGCCGTTTTGTAAAGATAGAAGTAATCAGAGAAAAATCTATTTATGAACTTAAGTTAATGGCTTTCCGTTGCACAAAAAGTGAACTAAATGATGATGAAATTGAAATCGGTGTACAAGCCAGAGAAAGTGAAAAAAAAAAAAAAAAATCGAGCGCAAGGAAAACACTTCTCCATGACTTGAGAAGGTTTTACCATGTTCTTACGAGATATTTACTGAAGAAGTTTCCTTTAGAAAACGTTATATTGAGAGAGAGCAAATGTTTAAGCCATAAAAACAATGTTCAATCATGAACAGTCGCGTCGATAAAAAATCTAGCAAATGCTGTTACACTATCTCCTCCTTGCAAGATTGACTCAATTGTAGATGAATGGAAAATACTTCAATGTGAAGAAGTGAAAGTTGACCAGTTTTTCTCTGCAAACGAAGAATTGGAACAGAGAATTGATCATTATTGGGCGAAGATCTTTACTTTAGAAGATGATTTTGATAACCCTAAATATCCCGAATTAGAAAGACTTGTCAAAGTGGTTCTTGTTTTACATCATGGGAATGCAGATGTTGAACAGGGATTCTCGCAAACATCAAAGTATCTTACTAATAACAGAGTCCGTCTGTCTGAAGCATCCATAAACGGTATGCAGTCTACTAAAGATGGCCTTAAACAATATAACAATCATTGTCATAAAGTACCAATTACCAAAGACTTCATAAGAATGGGATGGGGAGCTCATAAATCATATTTGTTACAACTAGAGAAAGTAAGGGAATTCAGGCTGAACAGAAGAAAAAAGAAGATGCCAAGGGAAAGATGAAACAAGAAAAGGAAAAGGAAAGCGCAAAAAAGATATTGTTTGAGAAAAAATCGCTAGAAGCGAAAGAAGCAGTAAAGATGGAAAAATTGTTAGATAAGCAAGACGCAGAGGCGAAGGAAGAAGTTAAAGCTTATAAATCTTTAGTTTCTGATGCTAATGAAAAAATTAAAAGTGCAATGAAAATGAAGGATCAGAAGGGATTAAGGATTACACAAACTATGCTAGAAGCTGCATGCAAGAAATTGGAAGAAAGTGACTCAAATTTGGAGAATATACGGGATGAGCAGAAGGTAATTCAAAAGAGAAAGACTACTATGTTGGACTATTGGTATGCAAGTCAATCAAAGAAACTGAAAGTAAACTGATCATTTGATGATAAAATATTGATTTTTCTTAAACATACTTTTTATTGAAATTCAAAATAACGTTTCACTGTACAACACCTTGCAGATTTGTGGATACACATGTTTTTGCTTCATAAAGGTTGCATTTTTCAATGCAATGAGCTTATAGATGAAAAGACGTCGATAAAAGCTCACTTTTTTGCATTGAAAAAAGCTGAAACAAGTATGCAGTACTCTGAAAATTTTAATGTTATGTATAAGATGTCATGTTATATTTTACTTTTCTGCATGAAAGTTTTTTGTCTTATAATTTTTATTCTTCATTAGCATTTTAAAATTATTTCGTTCAATCTGTATATTAGTACTTCAAAAAGCAAATTCCGAATTTAAAATTAAGAAACTTGTCAGTGGAAAGAACCACTTTAAAAATAGAAAAAAAATAGAAAGCTTTATGTACCAACAGCTGGAAATATTACTTGCAGCTTCTAGAATCGACAGTCCGATATTGTTTCTAATTATTTTGCATGTATGACATGTGCTGGCAAGCTAAAAGTATGTAAAAATCAATTCTATTTTGATGATGTTTTTTGAATATTTTTTTTTTTTTTTTTTTGACTTTGAAGTGTTCATATTTTTTCATTAAAATACTTGTCCTACTTTTTCCTACTTTTTGTAAAAGTGTCCTACTTTTTTGTGAAAATGTCCTACTTTTCCTACTTTGTGACTGTTTAAAAGCGCAATGACCCTTGTATCTCTCAAATTTGCATTTGATAAATAATTAATTGCACTTTTTGTCCGTCAAAATATGACAGCAGGGTATTGATTATATTACTGAATTGAAGTATAAAGTGGAGGATATTTTCCTTAAAATCGGAAACTGAAATCTTTCCCGGAAAACCAGTAAAACCCGGATTGGTAAAAATGCACTAAATTTAATATGAAATACAAATGCATTATCCAAAGGTCTTTTTTTTTTATTTGAAAAAACTAGTAGTTGAAGCAAAAAGGAGATAATCGTGTAATTATGGTCAAATTGTAACTTTTTGAAACTTTAAAATTTACCTAAATTGTTGTCTATAATATGTAAATATTTCGCACAAGTAAATAACATGCAAATATACTTACTGTATTTTTATGTGTTCGATAACATAAAGCAGTCGAATCACTACGAACAATTGTTAAAATACTAAAATACATTGCACTAGAGAAAATCCTACATAGTATTGATTCAATAGAAGGAAACCTATTGAAGAGCAGAAGATTTGCTTCAACTCTTTTGCTTATAACCTTATAGACATGCTGAATTAGCATGCAGCGCGACTCACTCGGAAAAGTACTTATGTATACATTAACATCATGTGTTTCCAGTGTAAAAATTTAAGCTTTTGAATAGCTTGTTTAGACACAAGGCAATAACTTTTCCGTTATGGGTAGGGTAGCTTGTCTCATTGCCAGCCTCTTTGTCCAGTGGTCAGAGCAGTCTCCCACAGATGGAGTGATCCCGGGTTCGAGTCCCTGCTTGGGCATGGATGTGCTTTCTCTCTTCTGTCCTTGTCGTTTCTTAGTGTGAATATGTTGCTGTGAAAGGTTGCCTACACTGTAGGCAACCTTTACCCAGGGGCGGACTGGCTCTAAAATTTTTGTGTGGAAAAAAAATTCTTGCCAGCCCCCTACCCAAGAATGCATTGTTCCCAGCCCGAAAATTTTCTAACGAGTTTCCTCAAAAAAAAAAAAAAAAAGACTACTTCTCAGTTAGAAAAAATAAGATTATTTTTTTCAGAAGCCCTTCATTAAATTAATTTAGCTAACATCTATAATGTACACATGATACGTCAAGGACCTAATATTCTCAAAAAATGTTTGAGAGTCTAAATTTCTGTACGCAATAAAAAAAAGACAGAAAAAAGTTATGTGGGTTTTTTGAAAATCCGCACTTAAAAATGTAATTTGTTATGTAAGCGAATAAAAAACCTATTTAAATCAAGAATAAGACATATGCCAATGATCTGTAATATTAAACCACTTAAAAAAATTCAATTGTTCTTATCAAAATCCTTGCTTGAAATTGTATTGAACTTATGCAAACTAATGAAAATTTTCACTTAAACCAAACGTAATGCGTTAACACTTAAACCAAACGTTTAGAATGTGAATACATTATGCATCACGAATTAGAAGTTTTCGGAAGTATTGGATGTGTGTGAGCTTGAATTGCTCTGCAAAGAAAAAAAAATGTTTGAGGAGCAGTCATTATTTCATAACAACATTTTAAAAATGCACAGAAATACTCTGAACAAAAATAGTGGCAATTTCTCTCGATGAAACCCATGATGGCTAAATACAAGTGTACAAGACGGTCGCTTATGATGTACAACCAAAGAAACCGGGAAAAAATGACTATTTTGACTTCATTGTATGAGTATCATTTGCTTGCTTGAAAATCATATGACAAAAAATATTTTTCAAAGAAATTATAGTCTGAATTAAGCCCTTTAATGACACAAATTGAACAAAATTAATGAATACAAAATCCTATTTTAGTTACTCGAAGATAAACTAAAAATGATAAAAATTACAGTGTTACTCTACAAGGATCTGTCCAGATTTTTCATACAGGACCTTTTAATTTCATAAAACTGAAAATCTAAAGAACTTTATGAATTTGAAATAGTGCTCAGTCATATTATTGGCCATTTTTTCCGAAATTTGGAAATATGCTATTTTTCTCAAATTTACATTGTATTTATCACTTTGAAATTGAATAATCATAAAAAAAAATTAAGAGGAAAAGGTTTAAAAGAAATGTACCAGGCTTGGAGTCAATTACGAGAAAACGTAATCGATTACGATTATGATTACGAGCGTGAAAAATTGAAGATTACAATTACGATTACGATTACAGCCCTCTGCCAAATCGCTATTACGATTACAGCAACGATTAGATTACGTAAAAAAATGTAATCGATTACGATTATTATCTGCCGATTACGATTTCGATTACACGATTACAGATTTGTGAGAAATATACATATACAGAGTAGGATCCAGAAGTTTTGAAAGGGAAAGGTGTCAAGTTTTGGTTCGCCAATTTTATACCTTATCAGTTAAGTGGAAGGAAAACGAAACATGTAAAATTTGAACCTTCTTAAAAATATAATACAATATTGCACAGCGAGTAATATTTTTATAAAATTTTGTAATATTTTATAATATTTTTATATACGAGTATTACCATCTATTTATTCTGGTAAAAAATTATTATCAGGAAAAATATAAATTTGCAATTTATAAATTGGCTTAATGTAATCAATATTAGAATAATAAAATTCGTAAATATAATATTCTTATGAAATTTAACCTTTTTCATACCTAATGCATGGATAAAATTTTTGTTTCAATGAGAGCAAGATTGCAAAGGGTTGTGCAAATCATAAAATGTGTTCCTCATCGCAGGGGGTATTAAATATATACAGGGTGTCCACTCCAATCGTGGACCAATAGCTAATTTCTAAACCGTTAGAGATAAGCATATAGTTTATTTAGGAAAAAATCTCCAAATTACGAAAGGAATTTTGGGTCTATTCAATGTTTTTCAAAAAATCAAATTTTGAAAGAGTTACAAAATTTAAATTTTTATACAGCCCCCCAGTCCTATCAATTATGTTTAGTAAAACATTCTTGACACTGTAACGTTTAAAACTAAAAAAAAATCACTCTTCTACCACAAAAATTGACCGAGTTATGACGTTTTGAAAAATCAAGATTTTGAAGGATTTCGCATACGGTCCCTTAAGCGATCGCTCGATGACGTCATGAAATAATGCAAAATCTTGATTTTTCAAAACGTCATAACTCGGTCAATTTTTGTGGTAGAAGAGTGATTTTTTTTTAGTTTTAAACGTTACAGTGTCAAGAATGTTTTACTAAATATGATTGATAGGACTGGGGGGCTGTATAAAAATTTAAATTTCGTAACTCTTTCAAAATTTGATTTTTTGAAAAACATTGAATAGACCCAAAATTCCTTTCGTAATTTGGAGATTTTTTCCGAAATAAACTATATGCTTATCTCTAACGGTTTAGAAATTAGCTATTGGTCCACGATTGGAGTGGACACCCTGTATAATGTATGTAACAAAAATACAAAAGGTAAAAATGAAAAGGCGAACCAAAAACTGGCACGTCATCATTTCAGTACACTTTTGTATTTTTGTGTTTTCTTGTATTTTTTATCCCTATTTTAAACACTTATAAACATGTGTATATTTTATGTAATGTATATAACATATATAATGCTCATTCGCGACAACAGTGTCATAGCGAAGAATTATGATTTTTGATCCACTATTATTATAAGATGATTGCAACTAATGTATAATCTTAACTTGAGGATTTTTGCGTGTGTGTATGACCATTTTATAATAATATTTTATGTCACATTTTTTAAAGTATACTGAAGTGTAATTATTGCCACTAAAACCATGAAATTAAAATAATGAACATAAATATAAAAAATATTGAAATTATTCAAAGCACAAAAAGATAAGTAATACTTAAAAATAAATCATAGGCGTTTAATCTTACTCATAAGCAATGTTTTAAAAATCTGTAAATACACAATTTTTTCATCTTTAACATACTTAATGATTAAAAATAATATTAGCATTGAAGCGTAAAGTATAAGTATAAGATTAAATTATGTGTGAAAATATTAAAAAACAGTCACCAGAGTGCTGTTATCGCAAATGAGAGTGCTGTATTGCAAATATATATTAAATGATAACTAAAGCACAGTTGCAAATTCCCTCTTCTTTTGCAAAATTTCCTCCTCTTTCGATAACGAAAGAAAAAGCGAAAAAATAAAAAACCATGCAACTGTTTAGAGCAATGGTTCCCAACCTGGAGCAATCGCCCCCAAAGGGGCGATTTAACTCCTCAAAGGGGCGGTAAGGGGGCAATGGGTATTTAGAAGAGAAAACAGTAGTAATAAAAGGGTAGCGAGAACCGAAATTGTAAACATGTACGAAACCGGTTGCTCAAAGTTCAAAAATTAATCACAAGTTAAGAAAGAAACAAATTAAAGTTCAAGAGATTCCTCCTTGCACCTCGGATGAACCTTAGGTATTTTGTCATTCATTGTCCATTTTATGAATTTTCAGATTTTCAACTTATTTTCCTTCAAATTTTTGGTTTCAATGATTTTAAATCCCCCAGATTCCAAGGTAGAAAAGAAAATAATTTCTTGAAAAATGTACTCCTGTTTTTTGAAAAGTACGTCAATGATCTTAGTTTAATGTTACCCTTCAAATGCTATATCAGTTCGCTTTGTGAAAGAAAAAAAAAGGTATTTTATTCATTAATTAAAATTTTTAGTTTAAAATTCATTGGTTATAATTGCTTTAATGCGTACATTTTACTTCAAATTAAAGTTACATATTTATATTTTTAATAATATCGCGATGTTCACTTGCGCCAACTTATAATTTTTTTGAGGAAGAAAAGGGGGGAGGGGGCGCGATAGGTCACAATCAGCATCTTGAAGGGGGCGATGAGCTCAAAAAGGTTGGGAAATAGAGGGCCCTGAGTATATGAGTATAGCTTCTTGTTAAGCCGCAAAGTATGTGTTAGAAATTTGATACTACTGTTCTCGTCCGGGGTAGAACAGCTTTGTTTGTAGCTATCATTGACAGCTGATGAAAGGGAAAATTGATGACCCATCCTAAAAATCAGGAGGGACGGCGAATGGCCTTGAAAGGACGGTCTGGTCATATGCGCCTGAGGTTGCAAAGCACTTACGTCAGGTTGAACCGGGACCCCCAAGACAAAGAACACGCTCCTTCCCTGGAGTGCTTTTTCCCGGGAGCCCAGATAGAATCCTTATATTTTTTCCATAACATTGTAGAAACGCAACTTAGAAGCTTTCACTTTGAGCAAGTCTGGATTACACGATTACAAGGCCAAATTACGATTATTTAAAGTTTGATTACAATTACGATTACGCAAGAAATACTTGATTAAAATTACGATTACACGATTACGAGAGTCTCATTTCCAAATTATGATTATGATTATGATTACAAAAAATTGTAATCGATTACACAGATTACGATTACGTAATCGGCGATTACTCCAAGCCTGAAATGTACGTTTCGATTGTAGTTGCAAATACCAAGGAATGCTACTTGTAATTTAAAAACAAATCTGGAAATACTGAATTTCAGGCTCGGAAATTTAAGATTTGCTTTTAAAATTGTAAAATAAAAATATAACTAAAACTAGATCAGCTATTTTCCACTAAAATAAACAAAAGAACATCAAAGCATTATGTGTATTTCTAGTAGATAGGAAAATATTATTAACTTTCCAACTACTGATGGAGATAAGAGCTGTCTAAAGCGATACGTTAACAATTTAAAGCTTTTAATTAAATGTTGCAAACAGTTAGTTTTGGAGAATTTTGTAAAGATTACTCCCGGCAGCAAATGAAAAATACAGTGGACAAAGAGTTTGTTTATAATAAAATACTTGTCAGGGAAAAGAAGTGGTGCTTTCAATAATATTACTTCGCTATTTTGATTATAAAATATTTTTTCAAAGGTCCGTAAAAGAACTATAATTTCTTCAAATCTTAGCTTAATTTTAATGAAAAGTAATTTATAAAAAATGAAAAATAAATTTTATTAATGCATCAATCATTCAAATACTTCAATTCAATTTTTCAAAATTATTATAAAATAATACTTCAAAAGCTTTTGAATTTTGAGTTTAAATTTTATGAAATTTGTTTTTCACGTACAGCATTTAAGTAGCACATCAAATCAAACTGCATATAATTCCCTTTTAAATAAACTATTAAACAGTTCTGTTGCCATAAACGTAGCGTCGGGGGGGGGGGGGGTACAGGGGGGTACCCAACTCCCCCAATTTGCCGGACACTTTATCTTTATCACCCTCTGCCAAAAATGTTCTGGTGCCTAACTTTTCCAAAATTGGAACAAAAATCATCAGGAGAATTATTTCCGTTTATGGTTCTCCTCTAGCCAGTGGCGTACATATGTTTGAATTTTGGAGGGGGCCGAAGTAATCAAGCATAGCCAAGCTTATTTCAGACTTTTGTTAGGGAACCCTCAACTGAAAATGTTTTAAAATTGATGTTCTGAAAACTCATTTTAGGCTATCTTTAATGACGAAAAGAAAAAAGTATGGATTCAAAAGCTGCTCATGTGACATTGAAGTTTTAAATTCGCAATTGCGCTATAATTCGTTGAAAGAAATCGAGAGGGTAGGGCGCTCTCTCTCAGAACATTTTCAAAATTTGAGTGATAGAAAGGTGTTTGAAGGCTCTCCCGGAAATGTTTTGGCATTGAGGCTCGTAACTGCAATTTTTAGTTGTCTTTGTTAATGTTTAGTGAAAAGGGGAGAAATCCTTTCCTTTTAAAAAACACATTTTAAAATTATTTCGGGACAATTTTCCTTGATTTTGGGAGCCTGGGCCCACCCCATATATACGCCCTTGCCTCTAGCGCAGCCAGAATTACTATCTGGAAGGTTTTTTCGGTCAAAACAGTCCTTACGATTGCCATTAATATTAAATGTTAGGTCTCGCCCCCTTTCCTGGCGGCACTATATTTTATCTTGAGCGTCTCCATGTTTGTTGCTCTGCTAAAATAATAATTTAAACAAGTATGGAATCATAAAACGGTGGGCATGTATAGTGATTGGGTGTAATCCCAACTATTTTATATGGACCTTTTTATGGTATAAATTTTAAAATTCTATGTAACTGCTTACTACACTAGAAAATACTTTTAACATGAAAACACTATTTTCATAAAATATGATTCGTTGTGAGAGAGAGAGAGCAGAAATACAAAACAATTACGCGACTGTATCATGTGTCAGGTTATGCAATGAAAAACGTAAATATTTATTTTAAAATATGGACTTCAGCATCTTTCTTCAGAAATCAAAAATTTCACTTTCTAAATATTTCTTTCAAGCATTTGGCATTCATTATCATATTTAAAAAAATTACATGACAAATGCAAGATAATTGCTAAAAAAATCTTATAGTGTATATAATAAGTGTCTTACAGTGTACAAAACACATTCTTTATTTTTGTCTAAAATATGTTTTTTATTACGTTGTTTTTGTAGATAATCTGAATACATAATTCTTGTCTCGTACTTGATTATTTCTGGAAGCGTACTATTGAATCCTTTCAAATTTTGTCATTGTGTTATGACTTATTTCTGGAAGATAATTCAAAGTTGAGCAAACATATTTATTTTAACTAATTTTTTCTGTTGTTTTTTTTTTCGAACGGAAAGAACTTTTTATGAAATGTAACTTTTAAGGGGGTTTTATTTGACTTTTCTTTTTTCATTAGACTCAATTATTTCATAAAATGTAGGATTTCATACCGTTTTTCCAAAAAATTTCTCCCGGGGGAAAACCCCCCCAACCTCCTTGAAATTTAGGATAGTCTGCACCACAAAACAGATTATTGTATTACTTTTCTGATACAGATCCAACTATAAGATTAATCCAAAAAACAAAGAAAAAACAAAGAGAGCACATTAAAAAATGTGAGGAATATCAGCGAAAAGGCACATAAAGGTGAGCTAATGGTCTGTTTTGTAACCGAAGAAGTTGATCAGACAAAAGACCCATATCTGTAATAACTTAGAGCCCCGTCTACATTTTGCCTGGTAACTGAGACAAAAAAGTTGATTTAATTGTGAGTGCAATTCATCCGAAAAGTAACGAAAAATCTAAGTGAAAATTGGGCGGGGGAGAGAGCGAAGGCTCAATCTGCACTCCTAAACTTCGAGTTTTGTTTTCTAATGAAATTAAATATCGAGTACATTTTAAATTTAACCTTTATACTTTTTGTACCTTTAGGAATTTAAACAGACAAACAAAAATATATTCAATTTATAATAATCACTAGCCGGGTACCCGGCCTTTCCCGGGTTTCTTCTGAGTGTAGGGTAATTTAGTGAAATTCATTCATAAATTTTTCAAAATTAAAGTGCTTATCTATAAACATAATGGCTACTTCTGTAAACAATGGCTATGTTATGGATAAACTAAAAAAAAAAATATTGCACACTATAAATACAAATGTAAACTACAAATAATGTTTAAGTAAATAGGAAATGTTATAGGCTTGGTATTTTAAAATACATATATATTTACAGTATCAATCGCACCGGAATTAACCATTTTCAAATACTGCACGTTAAATAAGTCCCATTATTAGTTTCTATCCTCGTGACTACATTGGTGAGGTGAAAACATCTTATGTACCTAATTAGAAATTTTTTTGACTATAAACACTTTATATTCTCTAACTATTGCCAAAATCAATTCTCTTTTTATTTAATCCGTTAGCGATGAATATAAAAATCCTAAGAAAGCAATAAATTTCATACTTACTCCAGAGAAGCCTTGGTTCAAAGTTTTCATCATGATGACTATTAATATTGTTGTTGCGAGGCAACCAGAAGTTGCAACAATGGGTTGAAAATGTAATCATTTAATGGGGAAATTACATGAAATTTACTATTTTCCATAATAACTTTTTAAACTAAGCTTTTTAGAAATAAATTATATCTTATCCTGGTCCCTGTTACTGTAGCTATCTACGGTGAAAAAATGGTTAAAATCGGTCCAGTAGTTTTGAAGTTTGCCCCGGTCATACGCCTACAAAAGTAGTCTTTTATGTATATAGATTATTTCAACTTCGTATTATTTAACGTGATTAAAACAACAAACACATCATTTAAAACATTAAACTTACTTCGAAAAGATTTTTGTCGCTGTTGGTGCAAAACAGATGTAATTCCATTAAATAGTCAAGTACGATGAATAATCGAACGGATTGCTAAAATAGCCTAAGCCGTGGGACTATCCATTGCTTAAAAAGTGGCAGGAAGCACATCAAGCACGAAAGAAGAAAAGAAAAAAAAAACTATTTAGCTGGCGTTTCTCATTGTTACTTAAGAATCCCAATACGGCCTTTTCTTCGAATGGCGCCTTTTTTTTATTTCAAGCTTTTTCCCAGACAGCCTCAGATGGCCCCACCCCCAATATAACGCTTCTCCCGAGAAATCCCCGAACAGAGATAGCAAGAGACCTGAAGGCCCGTTTTGGCCGAAGACCCCACAAAGCCATTGTTTCCCTCCGTTTCCCTCCCTTTTACTTTGTGAGTTGGGTCAGAAAAGTGTCTGAGTAATCAGCGTCCCCCCCCCCCTCAAGAAAGAAAGAGTTCTAGCTATGATTCCAAACGGCCGGCCCTGAGAGAACCTAGGAGGATGGTGAGAGCGGCCGGCCCAACTTTTTTTTTTCGAAATAATTTTTTTTGATTAAAAAAATAAATAAATATAGAAAGAAAAAAACGGCCCAAAGTAGATGCGGCCCATGTGGAATTTTCCACATCTTCCACATGGCCAGTCCGCCCCTGCCTTTACCCCTGTAGTGCCTATGGCATGCGTGTACTGTGAAAGTCGGACTTCGCACCAAATTACGGTACAGTTGGAAAACTGAAGCAGCACACTCTAAATTGCCAGAGAAAAAAAGAAAAAAGCTTGTCTCATTGAGCAATACAATGTCATTGCCAGAGTTCATTTTAATGAAAAGTTCAATTTTAATTTTTTATATGGATTTTTTATTAATTTCTTTTTTCTGTTGGGAGCTTTTTTGGTCGGTAAAACTCGGCACCAACTTTAAATTTAGCACTTCAATCATTTATTCTCTTTATGCTCCCTGCATGATTGTTCTGTTAGCTTTCAGCTAACAATTTTTGAAAATAATGAAATAAATTACTATTCCTTAACACTTTGGATCCGGGCTGTTTTTTGGAAATTTTTCTTTCGACCCAGGTAGTACGACAGTTAAACCACAAATTTCTTTTCCATTGAAAAGAGAAGGTCGTCGTAGAAGACTGTCGTACCAGACGTACATGAAACCTTGAAAAAATCCCTGGTTCCAAAGGGTTCGAGTGAAAATTTCAACCCCGTCCTCTAAAGAAAAAAGACTTATGCTACAACATGTGTACCGCCCGGTTCCTAAAGGTTAAAAATAGAGTTTATGTTGAACATTCATTCGCATGAATGAAATTGATCTGTATTTATTTTGAATAATAATATCACAAACATTTATTTATTTCTGTAGTTTATTTTATTTAATAAATGTGTTTCACCTTTATTTTAATGATTTTACTTTTTTTTTAGCCAATGCACAAGTTTCAAAGATGACGTCTCTAAGGCTCGTTATTACATTTCGAAAGCAGTACATTGAACCTCTGAGGGCAAAACTAAGTGCTGTCAGGTTTTTTGACCTTTATAATATTGATCATAATATTTCTTGTGAAGTTCATGTTTCTGATCCCAAAAATGTGGACGTCGATCCGGTGTACAAAGCTGAATTATATGAAATTGAAGTTGAAATTCAGTACAAAGACATTCCCTTTTTCCATCCAGGAGATCAGTTCGGTAAAATAGGAAATGAGTGGTGCAACCCTGCAAAAAACGTCCTTGCCAATGCATGGCTGAAGCTGTGCGAACGTTCTGTGTTGAAAAATAAAGGCAAACAGTTCCACTCTGATGTTGATCTCAACGAAATTGCATTTGGGACATTTCCAACCATGTCCCGCTTCATGCAACACTACCACTATGAAGTCAAGTCTGGGGAACGGGAGATAATGTGCACGTTTTTGCATAATCAGAAATATTTCATTGTTTATACTTGTCTGGTGCATGATAAACATTGTACGTTCCTCAAAAGAACTTATAAGTTTCGAGTAGAATACAAGTCGATATCTAGGGTGATCATAAACGATACTCCTAACAACAAAACGGTGGAGATGTATTTTGTTTTGAAGCATATACCTTTAGTACACGTCGAAAAGGACGACGGAACCGAGGAATCGGAATTTAAGTCTGGTGACAGGGCTGTATTTTTAGCTTCGGATCAAGAATACCAAGAGAAAAAATGGGACAGGACTTTAGAATTTGGATGTAGGTGTAATCGATCCTTTTGTGTTTTAAAGAAAGTCGGTAAATGTCCGGTTTTCAAGGTCGTAGTATCAAGGAAGCAAAGAGCCAATGGAATAATTGAAAGGCTGATCCAGCGATGTCCTTCCAAGACCCTATTTCATTATTGCCATGTTGAAACTTTGATTTCTAAGTTGAAATTCAAAGATTTTGAACTTTTTCCCTACGATAGCGAAAGGTTTGATAAAATAATTGATAAAGCTCATGTGGCTGACATTTCATTTTCGTGTCAGTTTGCGTGGCAAGTAGTTCTGTCATACTCTCTGGAAATACAGGACCAAATAATAATGGAACATGAGCAAGAAAAAAACACCGACCGAATTGCTCCGTGGATAGTTTTGAAAATGGATTTAATAAAATATTCCAGGAGAAATATTGATGCTTTATTGAATGCATTGTATCAAATTGCTGAGATGATTGTGAGAAATGAAATATTTGTTTTTAAAGATGCTTTGGAGAAACTTTTTGACTATCATTGCCGCCATAAGTCCAAGCTCGAGCTTCCCGAAGGGATGTGCTTCGTTCGACGTCTGATTATTACGCCGTCCAGAGTCATCTCCGTTTCACCAACTGAGCATTTTGACAATCGCGTCATTAGGAAATATGGAGCAGAGAACATGCTCCGTGTTTCGATCCAAGATGACAACTTCTCCAAATTAACTTTTGCAGTTCAATTCCATACCAATAAAGATCAAATATTAGATGAAATAGCGTTGAATAGCCTGCGAAGGGGCATTAAAATAGGTCCGAGGCATTACGAGATGCTTGCAGCTTCGAATAGCCAGCTCAGAGAGCACGGGCTGTGGATGTATGCTAAGGACAGACAAGGAAACACTGCGGACATGATTAGAAAGTGGATGGGAGACTTTAGTCGGATCAGAAATGTCGCCAAATATATGGCTCGCATGGGTCAATGTTTCTCGACATCCGAAGAAGCAGTGCAGCTGGAGCTTTCGAATGAGGATGTTATTGAGCTCGACGAAGTGAAGTCGGCTGATGGAAATTATGTTTTCTCGGATGGAATCGGGATGATATCACAAGATTTAGCTGAGGAGGTAATGTTTTGAATGTAACTTCATTCTGTTTACCTTTTTTGAGCTTTTCATGTATAAAATAGATTTGGGACATAGTGGTTTAACCGAATTACCGAATGTTCAGGGCCCAATAGTACCTTTAAACAGGAAGAAAAACATTGCTAAATTCGTACATTTTGATCTTTAAATTAAAATTTGAATCTAAAATAACTCCTGCACTTGCATTAAAAAATTTAAGATTTCAACCATTTTACATAGTAGCATGCCAAAGTTGCTTTTGAGCATTTCGATGAAAAACTGGACATGGGATGTAAAAATTTCAAAACTGTCCTATTGCTTTAAATAATACGTGTAATTAAAGGTAGTGTGAAGCTATGAATAATATTTTCATACGAATTATTCTTTTCATTTTTTTTGGGGCTTAAAGGCCGCTTCTGTAAGAGCTCCATGTCTGGAATCATAGTATAAATTAAAAAACCCATTTACTAACCTTGTAGCTCTCCTTTGGAATGAATTAATATCTTGCTTAATATAAGGACACAAATAATTGAACAACATACTCCAAATGTGGTCTTAGCAAACTTTTATATGTACATATAGGCGAAAGAACCTTCTTAGATTTATTTGAAATAGATCTATTAATAAACCCAAGCATCCTATTGGCTTTCTTTCTAGTTATGTTGCGCTGTTGCCTAAACTTGAAGTCTTGATTTATTAGGGCACCTTGATCCATCACGTTATCTGCCTGAATAGTGACTAAACTGAATAAGTAGTAAAAAAATATATACTGTCATCCCCACTTAATCGGGTAACGGATAAACGAATACCTGCTTATACGAATAAAATATCTCAGAACCAATGCCATAGACTTAATGTTAAAGATCCCTGCTTAATCGAATACCCCGTTTAATTGAATAATATTTCTTGGCACCAACAGTATTCGTTTAAGCGGGGCCGACAGTATATAAATATTCATTATTGTTTTTGAAGTTTTCTAAAACATTTTTAATCTTTTTGTGCTTGGCATTAAAATTATTTTCCATTCATTACAGGTAAAAAAAGATTTAGAAAAACATGTGCCACTTAGAATCATGCAGCTTCAACCCATGTACAGACCAACGGCATTTCAGATACGCTACCAAGGGTGCAAAGGGATGGTAGCGGAGTCAACGACTTTATCTGGTCGTAGACTAGGCATAAGACCCAGTATGAAAAAATTTGAATGTGAAAGTTTGAGTTTACTGGAAATTGTAAAAATTAGTGCCCCACGTAAGTTTGCTTAATTATTTTTAAAAATTGAGCTTTAATGTGTGATTGAAATTATTTTTTAGTTATGTGAACTTTTAATTAATAACTAATTTATGAAATAATAAAAGCATAAATACTGTAGTTAAAGAACAAAACTGCAAAAATATTGCAGATCTGGACTAGAAGGAATTTATTAATTTGTCTATTTGAGTGGAAGGAAGTGAGAACTCTAAGTAAGGAATTCTAAAGCTTGTAAAAAAAAACTTTGTTCATCAAGAGTTTCTTGTAACACTTTGCAGGGGTGCCCACATGGGGGGGATTATGGCGCAAATTGCGCCATCAAAATTTTTAGGGGGGATTTTTTCAAACTAATTTATTTATGAATTTCCATTATGCATCAACTATTTTCTTTAATTTAAATTATTCTTAAATTTTTTTTTGAATTTTAATTATTTATTTTACTTACTTATTATTTTTTGTTTATTTATTTCTTATTTGTGTGTATGTGCGCTTGGAATGTCTGGAATAGAAAGAAAGCGATTCTATTCTGTGCGTAATTATAGTATTTTTAAAAAAATAATAGGTAAAAAAATAATAGTTACAATTAAAAAAAAAAATATTAAAAAAAAAGATTAATTAAAAAAATAAATAAATAATATTTTAAAAAATAAAATAAAAAATAGGGATAAAAATAAAGTACAAGAGGGTTGTGAAAAGTTTTGGGGGAGTATTTGCTCCATTGAGCTTGGGGGGATGGGCACCCCTGACACTTTGAGCAGGTGCCCTATTAGTATTTTTATAATTCGCTTCAAGATGTAAACAAGGCCGGATTACCCATCAATCCACACTAGGTCCTGGCCTAGAAGTGCATGTCAAAACAGGCGCATATGACAGAGGGTAAAAAAAATACAGTTCTCTGAAAAAAAAAAAAAGAAACAAACAAAGAAAAAAAAAACAGATATGCAGTAGGGCGCTAGTACATGGAGAAGTAAAATTTAGCTGGAAGGGATTGCAACCTGCCCGTTTTGAGCACAAGAAAAGAAGAGCTGGGGAGGGGCGTAATGTCCAATTCGTGGTACTTTCTTTTCTGGTCATAACAGATAACATTCAATGCCTTTGATTTTTGAGCAACCATTTCTTGAAAATATAGCTTTGCTAAAGTAAAAAACTTTTTAAAGGTAACATGCACACACACGCGCACGCCAAAATTAAAACATCCACAACACACAAAATGCTTAGTTACAAAACTCGTTTTACAAATAATTTTGAAAAGAAAACTTCTTTTGGCGCGTTGGGCATTTTTTGAGATGGGAAAAAACAATGGAGCTTGCGACATCGTTACCGTTAAAGACACCTCTGTATATAAGTATGTACATATATTGTGTATGAATGTTTTTTGTGACACGTGTGCATGTTGGCATATTTAGCGATGGAGAAAAGACCATTTACACGATTGCCGAGTTCATACGCAAGTAATTATTCAAGTTTTCACTTTTGTCCGCATTCCCGAAGTGTCATCGTTCTTTTTTTTTTTTTCTCTCTCAGTGTCTTTAAATCATATCAGTAAGCATATGTTTAGCAGTTAATAATTTGTTGATTCATATTTATTTACTGAATGAAACTTCAAATTCAACAGAATGACAAAATACGAGCATGCACACATACGACGTCTAAGGAAAAGAGACATCAGATATTTTGAAAAATGCAATGTTATCACCAAATTTGTCGAACTATCAGAAATTATTTGCAGAGCAAGGAAATTTTTGGGTGGTCATAATGACTTCCCGTCGGGGCACTTTTGACAAAATTACTTTCACAGTTGCTTGCTTCAGCCATTTTTGAAAATAGAATCTTCGTTTACATGCTGATGCTTGTCGTGGCTCTATATTTTAAGATGTAAGTTTGCGGCCATTTCTAAATCAATTCACTGTTTTCCGAAAAGAGCTCTATTTGAGAATTCAAACTAGTACCAAGAAGAGACAGTCACCATACTTTGTACTGTTGGTGCAGGCCCAGGGATAGAAAGGGGTTGGAGGAACGTACCCAGGGTAATCCAGAAGAGAAACAAGCCAGCACAAGCATGACGTAAATGTTTTTCAAACAAGTCTATTTATTTTCCTATGTCCTTATCAAACAAAAACGAAAGAATGAGGAAAAGGAAGAATCATTTACTGAAATTAATTTTTATAATGTTGATGGTAAGCTCTAGTAAATAAGCAATACAGAAAACGCTACAATAGTCAGGGTATGAAAATCTTCCGCGGATCCGCGCTGTTCCGCTTTTTGTATTTTTTTTTCTTTCCGCAATCAAAAAATTTATGTTGCATCAAATTAAAAAAAAAAAAAAAAAATACGCTCATTATTAAAATGAAGCTTAAAATAAGTTGACTTTAAGCAGTAGAGGCTGAAATTGTTTCCAACTTCCAAACTAATGGAAATGTTTTTAGGATGCAACAGGATTGAAATCTCAAGGATGACCTGCGAGTATCGGCGAACTATGTACTCTATTTTGGCATGCTGCCAAAAACATAAGTTTCTATAGTAAGAGGTAGAAATTAAGAAATTTCAGCTCAAATGTTCGAGATATTTCAAAAAATTGGGAAAATTATTTTGATTAAAAAAAATTTTAAGAAATTAAAAATTTATCAAAATAACTAACGACAATGCAATATTAGAGAATTTATTTCTTGAGATTCAGGTGTCTAATTCATCAAAAATACAACCCCCCCCCCCTTTTTTTTCTACACTGTTGTGAATGACTTAAATTGTGAATGAACAATTAAAAAGTTTTTTAAATATTTACTTTTGATTTCACAGCCTAAATTAAGAGGAAATCTTGCATAACTAAATTCACATAAGTTGGAAAAAAAATCTATCCGAATTTTAAGCCTCGCAATTTTTCCTCTTTTTTAACATTGAGCTGTTTTCATCCCTGAATAGTTGAAATTATCGAACCTTGGTAAGTTGACACCCGCTTAACTCAACATATTTTCATATTAGTTACTAATGTTCCACTGTGTATAGATAATAGTTTTTTATCTATTTTATATCACTTTGAAATTAATGTTTTAAATATTCAAGTATTGGTATTGGGTTGATCTGTTCAGTAATTTAAAAAAAAATCTTTTATTTTTTAGGTAACTTATTCCTGAATCGCCCTCTTATTTCAATTTTGGAACAACTGGGCGTGAAACCAAGCATATTTCTTAAACTTCAAAAAGAAATGGTGATTGACATAACAGATTCGCTAATTTATGAAAGAAAAGCTTGCAAACTATTGACAAATTTGACAACTTTAGACTATCCCTACATGAAACTATTGAAAGCTGGAATTTGTTTAACGAAAGAGCCCTTTTACCGTTCTTTACTTCACTCTGTGTACAAAAATTGCATTGGTAAGTTTGATTGGTAATTATGATCTGTTGGTTTTTCATATGCAATATTTTAAATTTAATAATTTTTCTTTTAATATTAAAGATGGATATTTTTAAATTGAATGAACATGTTTTGTATCAGCTGTCATCCTTAAGATCTTGTTTCTAGTTATCAAAATGCAAATACTAATGTGATAACCAGCAACAAGCTCTGGACCCAGCTAAGCTAGTCCTAGTCGGTTTATACTCCTCAATGGATATCAGTGCCTCTCCCTTCTCCGGGGGAATAAACCTTATTTTAGTCAATCTATCCCTTCTTTCGCAAAGTGTTCCTGGGATATATCAGAAGAACTGGTTTTTAATTTTACAAGTGAAGTTAAATATAACTGTATAAAGAAGGCCTTTTTTTTCCTTTTCTTTAACAACAGCTGTTGAAAGATTTTTTCTCATTAATTAAATTTGGAACTAAAATTCTAAATTATTTATTAATAAAATTTTTTTGGAACTATTACTATTATAGAAAATTTTAATTATAGCAATTACATCGTCTTCCGCTCCGGACTCGCAATCTATCGTCTTTCTTGCTTTATGTCATTTGTTTCATAAAATATCATTGTGATAAATAAAAGTATATAACTTTACTCAGTTATATCATTAAAACAACAATTTTAACTTTATAGGAGTGTTCTTAACATCATTTTGCTTCTATTTCTACCTTTTTTTCTCTTCTAAAATGTAATTACGAAATGTTTAACTATTGCAATCATGTTCTTAGAATCTAATATTTCTAATAGGAATGAAATAATTTTCTGAAAATTATTAAAAATATCGTTTTATATTTGAAAGTTGTTTCAATTATTATTATTATTATTATTGTACATTGTGTTCATTATTAAGTAAACCTATGTATTATTTTGTTGTTTACTTGTAAATGTGTTTTGCTCTATACAAGTGTTTAGCTTCCTAAAATATAGATGCATTATTCATGCATCATCAATATTATCTTCAGAGACTTTAATTTTGTTCAAATATGATAAATTTATCAACTCATTACTAATTAGCAGGATTCTTTTGTTAATAAAATGTGTTAGTCAGAATGACCAAATCCTCCTTTAAAAGTTATGTGCAACTTTTAATGCATATTATTGGTATTTTCTCATACTTTATTTTATTATTTAATATTTTTTCTTAAAATCAAATGCTACCAGACCCAAAATATTTTCTTTAACACAGTTTGATTAAGTTTGACCCAAAATCATTAAATTATTGCCAATGCTTGCATGAACCCATGAATCTCATGGGGCTGTGGTGATCTGGAGCATGTTAAAATAGTTTGTTTATTTGACTCATTAATGCCTAGCGTCCCTTTTTAGGGATGGCCCAAAAAGTGTGTCTAAATTTTCCAAAAATGAACATTTCAACCAAATAATAGTGTTTAAATATTACTTTGGTATTGTTTCAATTCATTATTAACGGATTGCAGCACATAGCCATTATAAATTATGTGCTGTAGCCATTTTATTATGATCTTTATTAAGAGAATTAGAGAGAGATCAAGAGAATCATAGAGATGTAGCCATTTTATTATGATCTTTATCAAGAATTACATTGTTCACAATCTGAGGTACAAAAAGCTAAGTTTTTAAAATTATTTCCAGCTTGACAGTTTATGTTAATCGCTGCTTTTATCTCTTCTTATAAAATGTCTCTTTAAATATTATATTGTAGGCAGAAAAAAAATTAATAAAAAAAGTATGTACCCTCTGCTGCCTAGCGTCCCTTTTTAGAAACCATTTTTCTTTTTTTAATAAAAAAATTATTTTTGACATGATATCTTTTAAATTATTTTTCCTGGTCCATTAAACACTATTTGTGACCAGTGACCAAAATATCTTTGGGGGAAAAAAATGTCAGGCGTTAAAGTTTACATAGCCGAAACTATTTCCCAACAGGATTGCAATGAAAATAATCATGAGTTACCTAAAGCTGACGTATTTAGTGGCTAGTTAATGACCTGAAAAATAGCAGAAGTATTGCATAAGATACAGCTCTCGGTTTAAAAAATAAAAATGCTTTGACATCCACTTTAGTACGCTTAAAATGTACGATTGATAGTAAAAAAATGATGAAATTGATCAATTTGTGTTTTGAGAAAGAATTGACTAAAAATTGTGTGTATTGTATACTTTTTCTTATTATTATTTCATAAAAATTCTCCAGTATTTTTATTTAGTGAAAATTACGCTCAATGATGTATTCTTTACATGCAGATCAATTGCGTAGTAAAGCCAGGCTGGCTGTTCCTCCTGAGTATGGACGTAATATGTTGGGTGTGTTGGATGAAACTTTTACCCTGGAATATGGACAGATATTTGTGCAGTATTCTGAAGAAGTCGGATATGGAGTATCGCCAACCAAAATTTTGGAAGGTATAGAATTGTAGTGTATTTTAAAATAAGTTACTATCTGCAAACATTTTCACGATGATTTAATGAATAAAAAAACTTGTTATACATTGAAGTATGAAAAAGTGTTCTCCAAAAATGTTTTTAAATATTTCCAAAATCAAATATTTTAACGAAACATTATAGAAATCTAAGAGTGCCATTTAAAACATTTTGCAACAATATTGCTTTATTTTCTCATTACCTCTTGTTTGCTGGAAATATTGATAAATTTGTGGATAAAATGTGAATAAACACACACCATTAGGATTAATTTGGGAGATTATATTAAACTGGAAAAATCATAAGAAGAACATGACACTACACTCTCTTAGAGTGACAAACTTCAAAACTACAACTCCCTCGTTTCCAAACTTAATGTTATCACTTTAAAGAATAACTGTTGCCACAGAATCAACTTAACATAATTTCAAAGGCTGACAGTTAAAATATATACAGGAACATTATTTAAACTGTAATGGGCATTAATTTTAACAAATATGAGAACTATTTGTCTAACACTGCACATTTACAGTAAACCTGTTCTCTATCATTTATTTTCTCTAATACTGTACTAATATTGTTCTAAAAGGGGCAAATCTTATTTTCTTTAAGCATAAAATAATTTACACCAAGTACAAAAGAACATGTACACCTGAAGACTTAGTTAAACTTTTACAGGCAGGAGTACCGACTTTTGAAAATTTGTGAGTGGGATTGTTTAAGAAACATCATGCAGCAAGGGGTTTAAAAAGAGGGTAAAATTGCAAAATGTAGCATTCTCAAAAATATGTTTCTGATACCTTTTAAGGGGTCTAGTACCCTTTAAGAGTTCAAAAAATTGATTTTTGTCATTTAACTTCTTTTGGAACTGGAAAATAATGGAAATATTTTAAGACAAACCCCGTAATAAAATTCCCAGTAGAACGGAAGATATGAGGAAAACATCAGAAACCAAATTTTGCAAATCGCATTTGTTTAACATTATGATAGATGTTTAAAACCGACTTTTGAAGTTGATTTTCTCGAAACTACATTTTTACTCGTTGCGCGCAGCATTTCTCGGAAACGGATAATCTCAAGTGCACGAAACTTTATACAAGTGTTCATGTACTAATTATGCTTTATTTAATGAACCAAAATTTTTCTTGTGTTGAAACTTTTTAAATTGTAGCTATAAAAAGTTTCTAAAAATGCATCAAAATTTAAATTTTGAATTTAAAAATTTTATTTTGTGGGTAAGGAGTATTTAACCAATCTAATTCTTCGTCATTTTAAACATACATTATTTTTCTACTCTAGAAAAAAAAATGAAGTGGATATCTTGTTTTACAAAAGAGTAATGCTGCACGCAGTATGTTTTAACTTATCGGCAAACAAAAAAATTCACTTTATTAAAATAATTGCTTAAAAACTTCAAAAACACCCATAACTTACATTTTGGAATAGAAAATATCAATAGAGTTGAATTCATATTTGGTTAAAATTTCATGAAATTAAAACTAATAGATCTTGAAACAAGTCACTTTTAAGTTTACCAATATTTCGACATTTTCTTCACCGAAAGGGTACTACACCCCTTAATGGGAAATTCTTGTCAGAAGCAACTGATATTAAAGATTGGTGAACAGTCATAAAATGTTAGAAGTAACAGTCTGCCATCATACAAATGGTAGAAGACTGGGAGGACTTATGATACAGATGAAAACAATTCTCAGCTGCAGTAAAACCTCTCTCTTTGTTCTTTAAAGAAGTTCCAATTTTTTGGATAATCCAAGTTTTCAGTTTTTTTGGTAGTGTCAGTTCCAATTATCTATGATTTCGTAACATTATTATAAATATCACTTCATACAAAGTAGTGTACACAGATTTTTTCATTTCAACATACTCGCACTTTTAAAACTTTTACATGTAGCTATTTTTATAATTAAATGATTTTCATCGATTTCTAACTAAAATTTCACCGATTTTGCTTAGTCTGAATTTTTGTTCTATAGTGTCTCTATTACTCTCATCAATGATATTTATATAATTTTATATAATTTTTATAATTTCATTAAGAAATTATGTGCTCTTAAAATTAAAAAAAAAAGTGGATTTATAGTTTTTCAACACAATATAATTCTGTTAAAGATTTTAATGCTTTTATTAGTTTCACCTGTATGTTTGCTTGTTACTGACTCTGAAAAGTAAGTCACCTTCTTCACAAACCTAAAAGTAATATACTTAGTACTACAATTAATACTAAAGGCTAAACAATATTCAGGCCTCATAGTCCTCCTATATTTCCTATATTTTCTCAGTTTGTCAGATATTCTCCTATATTTCCTATATTTCTTACTTACTCCTATATTTTATTTCTAACTCCTATATTTTTTTCATCAAATGTTAAGATGCTGCTCAAAAATGCAGAAACTACTTTCCTCCCCATAATATTTTGCAGATTAATTCCGATTTAGCTCACTAGTATATATATTATGCATAATTCTTTTAAACATGCTATGACACATGCTGTAAACCATTGGAACATTGAAGATTTTTTGGATTCAGTATTCAAATTTCTTCATAAATATCCAGCTCGCAAAGATTTCCGAGGCGTCCAAATCAATGTCGGAACTAATGAAGAAATGATGCTGCGATTTGTTAGTAATAGGTGGCTGAATCTAATATCAGTCATCACCAGAGTTATCAACCAGTGGGAAGTATTAAAGGAATATTTTTTGAAATTCATACCGGAAAGCAAAATTCAGAGTCAGTTGCAGTCACACTCGTATCAGTTCATGAGATCCATCCTTACTGATTCTTCTACTTTATCTTGTTTACATTTCCTAAAATCAGTAGCGGAAAGTTTTGAAAGTTTTTTTTAAATTATGCAAATAGAAGAACCATTAACTCATATTCTTCAACGAATTGATGATTATTGGGGTAAATTATAAATAATGAAAAATAACCTTGGCAATTTCAAGTACTCCTTGCTCTTGAAACTCGTTAAAGCAGTTTTGAGTATATATCATGGTCAAGCTGATGTTGAACGGGGATTTTCTGTTAATCGTTGTTATGTCACTATTTCTCTGCTTCTTTGAGTGAGCATAGGATTTTTCGCCTTTGTACTGTTAAGGCAGAAATCATGCAGGGGTGGTGATGTAACAAAAATTCCCGTAACGCTTAAGTTGTTGAAATCTTTTCGGGAAGCTCACAAAATGTACAAAGCATATTTAAAGGAAAATAAAAAAGAAGAAGAAACAGAGGCTCTAAATTTAAAGAAGAAATGTGATGATGAAGTAAACAGCTTAGAAGCTAAGAAAAAACAGCTACAAAAAGCATTAGATAACAGTCACCATTTAGTTGGAGAAGCCAATATGAAACTAACAACTGCGGTTATGAGGAATAATATACAGGGTTGATTGTCTTCCGGTATTTTACCGGATTTCCGGTATTTTCATGATCGATTCTGGTATTTTCATGGTTGAAAATACCGGAAATAAAATATTTTTAATTACGCTTTTGTCTTCCCACCTTTGTTTTTTTTTTTTTTCGAATTTTCAGTGATTTTCCGATAATTACTAATAAGATTCATCGAGCAAAAATGTTCGGATGCCATTCTATTGTTTTTGGCTAGAAACTATTTGAAACTATTCGAATGTATGAAATGTGTCTTGTTTGTTTATGAAAGAAAATTTCTCATCAAATATGTATAATTATAAAATTAGGTGTGCTTAAATAGGAGCCTTGATTTTTTGAAAAAAAGCACCCCTCCCCCCCCCCACACACTTCTCTTCAAAACTTTCAGGTATTTTTTCATGAACTCACAATCACCCCTGAATATGGCAGAAGTATGTTCCGCACAAGCTCTTTTGCAGTCAGGACACAAAATGCTCATTGAAAAGAGGGAAGAACTGACAAAAGTTGAACTGCAAATTAATAATTTAATGCAAAGAATTAAGAAATAGTATTTTTATATCTGTAATATTGGCATATGTACTAAACTTCTGTTTAGCCTTTTTATGAAAATAGATGATGTTACATATGCAACTTTTAACTTATTTTTAATGTATCAATAAATGTTTTTTTCTGTTTATGAATTTACATTGTGTAATTTTAATAGTATAACATGCTAACTTGAAGATGACCACTGTAAAGTTTAAAAAATTTTTAAACTTTGTCTTCATATAATCTTGGATTTCGGTTACAGGTTAAAGTTTTTCCTCTAGAAAAAGTTTAAAGAAATAAAAAATAATTTTCTTTACATTAAAGTATGCAATGCTTTTCTTAGAAAATGTGATAAGAAATGTTTTTTTTTAATTTTTCGATATTTAAAGATAGAAGTAATCTGTTAATTCTTTTTAGCAAAAGAAAGAAAAACTTGTTACATGATATATACCTTTATTGACTATTGCCCACATTGATACACCATATATTACACATTAAGGGAAAATATAAAGTTCACTATTTTCTGTATGTGTGGAAATTCTTATCTTCACATTACTATAATTTTATGGAATGTAGAATCCTACTGAGAATGGTGCATTTTTTTGTTAAACATGTGTTGCAAGACATATTAGTATTCTATCTGTTGAAATTCTGATATAATTCGCTACGGATCTTGTATATTATCTTTGAAACTCCTTTATTTTTTCCTTGAAACTCCTATGTATTTTTTCCCCTGCTATGACCCCTGTATAATATTACATATTGGATTGGGTGAATTATAACATACGGCACCACAATGCTCTTATACATCTAAAAACTAGTTTTAATCCATCGTTTGATGTATTAGGAATGCAAATGCATGTAAACTTATCAGATACTCAATGCTTTTAAAGATCAGAGGGAAATTAGCTAGTTTTTAGATGTACACGAGTGTTTTGATCTCCCGTGCTATGGATAATCCAATCCAATGCATTGGTGAGAAATGTGCAGCAGGGTGAATGGCAAGAAGGTGACTTAAAAAAATATAGTTTAAAAAAACTAAAAAGCATGTTTTTAGAGTTAATCCAACTCAAAAGTAAAAAATAATTCTTAGCATAAAAATAAAATGATGGACAAGAAAATGAACATCACTGTTGTAAAAGGGTGGGATGCTCAATATCCATCGTTATCATTTTTCTCTAGTTTAGTTCTAAAATGCAGAGTTAGTTTAAGAAAAGCACCCCATGCTTTTAGAACAGTGACATTCATTTTGTCATCAGTCAATTTATTATTTAAGAATTTTTTTTTTACTTTTTAATTCGATTAACTTTAAAAGCATGTTTCTAATTTTTTTTAGCTTCCATGACGATAGCACTCTCCAAAGTTAATTTCTAGTTATGTCAGTTTGATCCAATTACTTTTTTTCTTTACAAATTTAGCGTTTCCTTTAAAATTTATCTTGTCTTCTGACTTCAATAAACATTCTAAAATTCTATAGCTAGCATTAAAGTTTTTCCTTTTCCTTTTAGGAACTGTAGTTGTTACCAAGAACCCTTGTATGCATCCGGGGGATGTCCGAAAACTAGAGGCAGTCGACGTACCTGCGCTTCATCACATCAAAGACTGCATCGTATTTCCAGCTAAAGGAAAGCGACCTCATCCGGATGAGATGGCTGGTATACATGCTTTTGTTTTCCGTTTCATTAGGTTTGAATTTACCGTATTGTTCCTAGTACAATAGACCTCTGGTCGCAGTGCTTGGTTCGTTTGAACCCCTCTTTCTCTCATTTCAATTCATACCGTATTATTCTGCATTAGCCAGCATATCGAGAAAAATTGAGATTGACCAGCAGGCTAGAAAGTTTGAATTTTCTGGCATGCCAGGTAGTTCAAGATTCATTTTGCAACAAAGCTAAAGTAAATTTCCCTGCTCAGTTTCAACCGCAAAGCAAACCACTGCGGGTAACTTCTTTTTCAAAACAGAACCAATAAATTTCTAGTCGACGAGATGAAAAGAATCATGGTGGTTTGGCGGTGTGTGTTATCTTGGTATAGTTTATTAATATTTTTAAGAAATTCAATTGTTTATTAGTATTAATAAAATTATCTATATGCAACACAGCGTTCTCAGCACAAGAGTGGCATTTGCAACATGGTATAATTTTTTTTAACTCGGTTTTTCCGTACCTGGCAAGTGTTATTGAAAATCTGGTGACCCTCGAATTTTGCGGCATGCCGGCTAATGTGGGGTGATAAAACTGCATTTTTTGAATTATAATTTCTAAAATTATTACTTCTGTGTATTTATGCATACTATTTGTCGTTGTGTACTTTTGAAATTGAATTTTTATTCATTAGCTGTCAATGACATGAACATAATTTTTAGTTATTGGTTAAGTTTCCAGGTTTTAGTTAGGATTAAAAAAAATACTACTAATGTTTTTTTTTTCAAAAAAATGGAATTATATACATCATTTAGTGCTATTATTTTACTTATACCATCTTTTTACATCTAGGTTCTGATTTAGATGGCGATGAGTATGTTGTGATTTGGTTGAAGGATTTGATATTTCCAAAAAAAAATTTTAAAGCTATGGACTACCCACCTAATCCAGAAATTATGCACAGTGGATCAATAACGGTAACCATTTGCAATTTGTCTTTTGTGCTTTTGGTTGGTTTGTTGTATTTCTATTTATCAAGTATTTACTGAGTTCATTTTGAAATTTTTTCATATCTTGCAAATTTCTGTGATTTATGTTAATAAGTAAGGTGAAATTAAAAGGTGATATCTTTAGTCATTTTAAATTTGTATTATTGGACCACTTGATACATTTCGTAAATTTTAAAGGTACTTTAGGTAATTTATTTGCCCACCCATGTAGCACAAACGGTTGGGGAATGGTTGGCCAACCGTTTCCCACGGAAGTGATGGTTGGGGAATGGTTGGTTGCCGACCAACGGTAAGCGAACGATGGCCCAATCGTTTCTGCAAACTGTTGGGCCAACCCCGTAAAATTTTTGATGGCCCATCCAAATTTGAAATCTGTTGGCCCTACTAAAAATAGTTCAGTTGGGCCGACGTTGGGAAACCGGCAAAACTTTGCTGAAAGTATTTTCTAATTTTTCTGGATAGTAAAAAAATTAAAATTAAAAGTTTTCTACAATGCTTCATTACATTTTTCATGCTTTCCTGCAAAGTTTTAGAAAATATATTTTTTTACAGTAAAATAATAATAATTACACATTTTCCGGACGATTTTTACATTTCTGTTCTTTAATCAGCAGTAACATATTTACACCAATATGTTTTTTGCTTGATGGAAAATATTTTTAGTTTTCCCATTTTTAAGAAACATGTTTTGCCGATTTCGTGAAAACCTTCAAAATAGATTCAATAAAAAGATCAGTTAATAATCATTTAATAAAGATAATTTGTTCTAACTATGAAAGTTTATTTTCGTTGAAAGATGAAAAATACTAAACTCCAAGTATTAAATTATAAATCTCGACAAAGAGTATTTAAAACTGTTTGTAGTATGTAAGTTAAAAATAAATAACGCTATCTTTGCATTTTTAAATATTACTTGAAGTATTATTATTATTTATCGAAGAAAGATTCGCGATGACACTTTGTGCAGATGTCAATTTCTGTATCTAAAAAAGCAGAAACAATATACTTTCTTCTTCAGAATTATAATTTTCGACACACTATAGTTAAAAAATCGTCAATATTCCTTTTTTTATTCTTCATTCTGATTTAAAATAGCTTATCGAAAAATGCAAGATGAAAAACATCAATTCTACTGAAATTGTAAACGTACAAAAGGCTTACAGACGCTTCGGTTGCCGTGGAATCGTGGCGTGATCATATACTTGTCTGCATTGAAATGAACACTGATTTACTCCATAAAAGGGGTAAAACACCCCCTTGGAACATTCGAATGCAACCCCAAGGGAAGATGTACAAAAATAAGCCAAAAGAGAAAATAAGAACAATTTTGTTGCTCACAGAAACCAACAGAAATCTTACCAAAGTTTAAAAGAAGAAGAAAGTTTTATTTCCTAGCTTTAAAAACAAAACGAACGATGCAATAACGCAATTCATACAATATTTGGTTAATCTGTGCTTTAGGTACCCTTTTCTCGCTAAATGGGAGATAGGCGCGCCAAGCGTGGTAACCCTAGCTATTTTGCGTAGTTTCTCTCGGAGCTTTCACTTCCGCGAGACACGCAAAAACGCGGCCAAGTAATGTCCCAAAGCATTTTCACCCGGAAAAGACAGGGTTGCCAGAGAATTGAAACAAATAAATACTACGCCTCCTCTAAAAAAAAATATTACAAAGTAATACTGCTTCCAAACGTCGCCAAAATCAATGTTGCAAAAATGCGAAATCTATGAAAATGAAAAAAAAAAAAAAAATCCGCCAAATCTTTTAATTAAGTCATTAGTATATGGGAAACAGGGTTGCCGGAAAAATACTACGCTCCTTATTTGGGCCGAAAAAATATTACCGTAGTATCAAAAATACTACGTCTGGCGACGCTGGAAGAAGAACGAAACAAAAATAGGTATGAACACGTAACCATGGTAATAACATGAAAAGTTGATTTCCGTTGATAAAATAATTCTTTTCATCTTTCTTTTCAAACAAATTTTATTATCGAGCTGAACCATTTTAGAACCCATCGTCGGGCTTCCACTGTTGGTGAATGGTCGCCAAAGCGGCCATTTCGTATCGTTGGCCGACCGTGCAGTAAAACCGTTGGCCAACCATTCCCCAACGGTTTGTGCTACTTGGGCACACAGTTGAAAATTGTGAATTTTAAAAATCTTGTTGTCATGTGCTTGTGTTTTTTATAGTTTTTCTCTCTTTAGGTTGATGACATGATAGATTTCATCCGCACATACATTAAGAACGATAAAATTGGTGTTTTGGCAAATGCACATTTGGCTTGGGCTGACATCCATCCAGAGGGCATCTTTTCCAAAGTGTGTATGAAAATTGCTGAAAAGTATCCAATGGTTCTTGATTTTGCGAAGTCCGGAACGACATGCAATCTCACTCACCAAGAGAGGCCAAAGCAGTATCCCGATTTCATGGAGAAAGGAGCTGCAAACAATAGCTATAAATCAAAAAAGGCTTTGGGTTTGCTTTACAGAACAACCAGAAATTTGGAAGCCTGTGTCAGCAAAATTGATACTCTGGATCAGCCTGTTGTGCCTGATGAGTATCTAGAGTATCCCGGCTGGGAAAGATATAAAGAGTCTGCGGAGAGTCTCAGGAAGGAATATTCGAAAAGGTTCAAGAATATCTTGAAAAAATATGGCATACAAAATGAAGCTGAGGCATTGACTAGTTATGTAGGCAAAGTGAATGATTATAACGAAAACCGTTATGAGAAAGCAAATGCAATTTCCATATCCAAGACTTACTTAATGGACACAATTAAGCGGTATAGGTATGAGTTTTTTAAATCTTGCGATAAGGAAGTTCAAATGCACAGAATACCACGCAGTGAAGTCCAAGACTTGAAATATCAAAGAGCTTCTGCTTGGTACATGGTTACCTACCTGAATTCTGACAGAACCATACTCAGTTTCCCGTGGGTGATTTCGGACGTGCTTACTGAACTACGGCAAAAGTTGTGCGGATCCAAGCAGATACCGAGAAGTTCATTCATTGAACAGTCCGATCAGGTTTTGCTGCAGAGATTTGAGGATGTAAGGAGCCATCTCGATGGCATCTGTTACTGCGTTCCGACAATGTGTGAAAGCGTTAGAGAATGGATGACCAAGTCATCTTTGACTTTGAAAATGACGGCAGAGGAGGTGTTCTGTTTTCAGTGCTTCGAGAGAATCAAGGATCATTTTATGCAAACTTTTCAAATCACTTGCTGCTCTTCCAAGGAAGATGGCTGCTCCTGTTCGAATAAATGTTCTCCGATGAGGTTGATTTTAAAGTTCATGAAATTCTACGCCACTGAAGTGTATTCCGAGATTGGACAGTGTAGAGCCCGACTTTCAAACGGGCAACAATGCGAAGGTTTTCGTGTGCTGAACCTGCAGTCTGTGGCTTTACAGGCATACGCTTCACTGGCAGTGACGAGGAATAGAAGCCATTTAGGCTTCGCTGATAACAGCACAAGCAGTAGAGATGATAATGATGATGATGAAGAGGGCGATCCCATTCGAGTGCCAGTCACTAAAGAATTTGGCTTCCTCATGACTCATCATATGGATGAATTGGACGACTTGCTAAAATCACTTACTGGTGTGAAAGAAATATTCATCACCGGTGATAAAGATAGGAAAGACAATTGGTACATATTGGTTCACTCCATCGGTAAAGCATGGCAAAGATGGAGCCTGGAGGAGCTTATAATGGACCCTAAAAGTCCTAAATATTTCCAATCCAAGTTGAAGGAGATGGAATCTTAATGCTTTATGTTTGGAAATATTGTGTACTGGATTTTAAATATTTTAATGGTACTTTGACATGTATGTACTGCCATGGAAAGGTAAAGTGCAGTATTTTCAGAAATACGTTTTCAAGATATTTGAAAAAACATGTTAAAGATTCTCTACTAACAGTAGCAAAATGTTGGAATTAGGCAATTTTTTGTGCAATATTTTATGCAGAAATCAAATTGTGCAAGCTTGTGTATTAAAGATAAAGTAAAATTAATACAAATTCAAATGTGATGACCAGCAACTGGCTCTGGGCCC
This sequence comes from Uloborus plumipes, assembly GCA_038373865.1. Taxonomy (NCBI): domain Eukaryota; kingdom Metazoa; phylum Arthropoda; class Arachnida; order Araneae; family Uloboridae; genus Uloborus; species Uloborus plumipes. Next base: position 62,419 of record JAXGGA010002817.1, read on the forward strand.
AAGTAGACTGGTTCTAGCCAATTTATAGTCCCCAATGAATATCAATGACCCTCTTAACGTTATCTACTCTCTTGCTTCTTACAGCCTCTTCCGCTTAACTGTTCCAAGTTCCCACAAACCCTGCTAAAATAGCAATTTTTCCTCATTCCCAGGTTAGCCTGGGATTAAAATAGCTTAAAACAATCACTCCTTGTCCTGCTTTCCTTACAAAAATCTGACCCAGTAACATCTTTCATTTCGATAAATTTAAACTACTGAAAGCATTGAAAATATTTACAATACAAATGTGACAACCAGCAACAGGCTCTGGGCCCAACTGGGCTGGTTCTAGTCAAATTAAAGACCCCAATGAAGATCAATGGCCCTCTTAAAGCTATCTACTAAATTGCTCCTTACCGCCTCTTCCGTTAAGCTGTTCCAAGTTCTCACTACCCTGCTAAAATAATATTTTTTTCGAATTTCCAGATCAGCCTGAGATTTGAACAGCTTAAAACAATGACCCCTTGTTCAGCTTTCGGTACAAAAATTTAACCCTTTAACATCTTTCATTTTGATAAATTCAAACTGAATCATGTCCCCTCTGATTCTCCTTTGCTCAAGACTATACATATTATGCATTCTAAGTCTGGAATCAGTCTAAATTAGAAAATTCATTCACTGACCTTGTAGCCCTCCTTTTTACCCTTTCCAATAAATTAATATCTTTCTTAAGATAAGGAGACCAAAACTGAACAGCATACTCCAAATGAGGTCTTATCAAACTTCTATATAAAGGCAGAAGAACCTTAGATTTGTTTGAAATAACACCCAGCCACTAATTCCTCTGCACATTCAGCTAACATTTTTGGATAAATATTCTCTGGTCCCAGTGCTTTAGTTGCGTTATTTTTTTTCCAATGAAGTAAAACGTCCATGTTAAATACAAAATCCTCGAAACTGTATAGCAGCTTGTGTCAACTGCTGAAATAGATGATAAAAATGGGAAAAACAGAAAATTTGCTAGTACTGCACCTTACCTTTTCACTGTAGAATACTGCTCATCTTGGCAAGAAGAGTATATTTCAGTTTTCTTGTAACATTTCCTACTTATTTAAAGATCATTTACTAGCTTTGTACTAGAAAATGAAAGTTGGATTTAAATATTTTAAAGTTTTCTAAATAAGTGTAAAAAATGTGGAAATATTTATTTCTAGGATCATAAAAGTGCAACCACAAGAGTTTGATGAAAATACTCATTATGTGCTTATTGTCAAAGTTAACTTTTTGAGACATGCTTTTCTTGTTCAGTAGGGTTGTCTAATTATATTCATCGCCCATGAACAAGAGTATTATGAGCTTCGTTTTTAATAAGTGTTTTGTCATGTGTGCAAAATTTTTTTATAATAAATGTATCAATGCCATTAACTTTGGATGAAATGTCTTATATTTTTTCTTTAACTTTTAGTGTTGAGTTTATGTCTGGTATAATGTCTTATTTATGTACACTCAAATATGTTTTTGTGCAGTCTTTTTTTAGTTATAATGCTTGACAAGGAATAGTGCCTTACTACTCGTGATTTTGTAAGCAAATTTCCTTATGTAGTTTGTATCCTTCACATAAAAGCAGGTTTGAATGTGTGCCTTTCATTTTTATGCCTATATTTTCATAGTTACAATTCTTCTTGCCTGCATGTCTAATAAATTCACCTTCTGGTCCAATTCATCATCAATTTTTGAATTTGCAGGCATCCTCAGTGTTCAACAAACTTTTTAATTAATTTTTATTTTTAACATGCAGAAAAGAATGTTAACATTTTTTAAAGAAATTAAGTATTTGTTCACTTCTTTTAGTAAAAGGGCAATTCCACGGGTAACTGACTGACATTTTGAAAGCAAAACAGAATGTATTGCATAATATTAAACGCAAAATATACATTGCACAAAAGATCCCCCCCCTCCCCAGATTATTGCATTTTTTAAGCTAAATATGATGCTATATTTGAATTAACAAAATACATTCTGGATGAATTTAAAAAATATATATATTACAGCATGGTAATTGACTGACATTTTAAAAAGTAGTATGCCAGTCATTTTCCATGCTTTTAACAAATTTAAAAAAATCATCTTTAATGTATTTCAAAGATTCAACTATACCATTAAATTTGGCTTAAAAGACACGATAATCCAGGGGGGGGGGGCTGGATTGTCTTGTGTGGATATTTTGCTTTAAATATTGCAAAATACATGCTGCTTGCCTTTAAAAATGTCAGTCAGATACCGATGCAATTGCACAAAATGAAACTAAAATAGAATTTTGCGTTCATTTTTTTGAACTGAGGATAAGCAATTAAAATATTTATTTTTATATTGATTTTTTTTTAAGTTTTAAATCTTGTTCGCACATATTTGTAAATTTGTCATTTGTGTCATTGATTGTACATTGTTTCTCATTGTTGCTGCTGTTCTTTTTTTTTTTTAAACTGGCTGAAATACCTGCCACACGTTTTTTAACAATGTGATACCTTTTAGTGCAATAAGAAAGATCAAAATTTTAAAGTTCTTTTTATGTGTCACGTTTCTTTTCTAGTGTTTGAGAAAAGAAATATTGCTGTAGAGTGAGTTTCCTGAAGTTCACGGGAAAGAATGAGACCTGTCTCATTATAATAAATACAAATACAAACGTTATGACCAGCAATGGGCTCTGGGCCCAGCTAGGCTGGTCCCGGTCAGTTTATATGGTCCCCAACGAATATCAATGACCCTCTCTACCCATTAATGCCTAGCGTCCTTTTAAAAGGACGGTCCAATAAAGGGTCTGAATTTCCCCAAACTGAACATTTCAACCAAATAATAGTGTTCAATGAGTACCTTGGTATTGTTTCAATTCGTTATTGACAGATTGCAGCACATAACCATTGTAAAGTGTGTTCTGTAGCAGTTTTAATATGATCTTTATCAAAAATGACATTGTTCACAATCTCAAGAAAAAAAGCTGAGTTTTCAAAGTTATTCCCAGCTTCCCAGTTTATGTTAATGGCTGATTTTATTTCTTCTTATAAAAGGTCTTTTTAAATATTATATCGTAGGCAGAAAAAAAATTTTAGTAAAAAAAGTATGTACCCTCTGGGGTCTATCGTAACTTTTGAGGAACGATTTTTCTTTCCTTAATCAAACAATTATTATTTACAACATTTTTTTTATTATTTTTCCTGTCCATTAAACATCGTTTGTAACCAGTATACAAAATATCTTTGGGGAAAAAATGTCAGGCATTAATGTGTTAAAGCTCTCTACTCCTTTGCTCCTTACAGCCTCTTCTGCTAAACTGTTACAAGTGCCCACAGCTCTACTAATATTGTAATTTTTCCTAATTTCCTGGTTAGCTTGAGATTTGAATAGCTTAAAACAATGTCCCCTTGTCCTGCTTTCCATGCAGAAATTTAACCCAATAATATCTTTCATTTTGATAAATTTAAGTACCTGAATCATATCCCCTCTGACTGTGTAATTGTATCCACAGAAATGAATTAATGGCCCATGACGTAATGGGAGCTAAGAAAACCTCTTTTGAAACATAAACTATACTATTTTGAAAGTAAAATTTTCTGTATCCGCTAAAGTTTTAGCTATAATACTGTCGGCCCCATTTAAACGAATACTGGCGGTTCCAAGAAATACTATTCAATTAAACGGGGTATTCGATTAAGCGGGGAGCCTTAACATTATATCTATGACATCGGGGTTCCGAGATATTTTATTTGTATAAGCGGGGTATTCGTTTATCCGTTACCGGATTAAACGGGGACGACAATATATGCGCAAGTTTATCAGTTCACAATGAATGGGCTATGTAAATGAAGTTTACAAAAACTTACGAATGAAAAAGTGACGTCCAGTTATAGGCTCTGGGCTTAGCTTGGCTGGTCCTAGTCAGTTTATTAATCCTCAATAAAGATCGAGGGCCCTCTTAAAACTATTCACCCCCATTGCGAGTAATAGCTGCTTCTGATAAACTATTCTAAATGCCTACAACCTTGTAGAAGAAGTACTTGTTCCTAATTTCCAGATTAGCTTAGGACTTGAAAAGCTTAAACCAATAACCTCTGGTTGTGCTATTTGTGCTGATGAATTGAGTTTTATTCAAAGTTTAAAACGTTGTATGTTGATTGCAGAAAAGGTTTTCAAAATTGTATAAGTTTTGTGTCCTTCATACTTCAAACCATTATATATTTTTGGTATCATTTTTTATTCTGTTTGGAGTTGAAAAACTATTATAGTGAAATCTTATTATGACGAGCTTCAAGGGACCACAAATTTAATTCAGCTATGACAATTTCATTGCAGTAAAATTCAAGCAATGCAACATAAATTAAATCGGGACTAAAAATTGATTTCTTTGAAATGGATATTTTACTGTGTTGGTATTGGTTGTAACGAGATTTCTCTATATTTGATGCAGAATAGCTTATTAAGGCTCTTATGCCATAAATCTCAATTGAATCAACCAATCATGCTCTTCTAAGCTTCTCAACAGCCTAAAATTTTGTCTTGAAAAATTCAAGCAATGTTACCCAACTCTCGCCTATTCTTAAAAGTTATTACTTTTTTCTTCTTTAAAAACCTATTCACGATCAAGCTGTAATGGCATATACTGAAATTGCGCATTCAAAAAGTTGGTGGGTTAGCCACTGGTTCTTCAAAGTGCCTTAACCTTTTGGATCCTGCTGTTTTTTAGAAATTTTTCTTTCGACCCAGGTGGTACGACAGTTGAACCCAGATTTCTTTTCCATTGAAAAGAGAAGGTATAAACTGTCGTACCAGACATATAAAACCTTGAAAAAAGCCCCGGCTCCAAAGGGTTCGAGAGAAAATTTCAACCCCGTCCTCTAAAAAAATAGACTTACGCTACAGCATGTGTACCGCCTGGCTCCTAAAGGTTAAAGTGCTTAATTTCAGTGACCTTTTACAAAGATATAATTAAAGTGCCTAATTTTAGATTAAAATTTTTAATTATTTTACTCCAGCTTATTACCCCGCGTTGCTCGGGTACTTATAAATACAACATAGCTCTAAAAAATTATTTGAATACTGAAATGAAATAGGTGAGCCTTAAATTGATAACTCATTGTTAATTGTAATCTTTGTAGGAAAATACTCATATTTAAATGTGTTACATTTTATCGATTTGTATACTTAAAGGCCTATCTCTATTACTCTATTTATTCAAAATTGAAAGAAAATGGCCATTTTGAGACAAAAATTTTGAATTTTGAGCTTTTTGGATTTTTTTTAAATTTCAAAACCCCGCCTATGTGAATTCTAATGCACCAAGGAACCTCTGTGCCAAGTTTGATGAAAATCTGACAAAAACTGAATTTGTATAAGGAACAAATATACATCAATTTTTATGTACAGATAGTACTTTATTCTATTTTTTTCTTAAGCTCTTTTTAAAATTCATAAGATTTTTTCCTCAATTTTTCTCAATAGCATTTATCTGTCTACAATAAAAAAAGAGGAAAAAAAACTTTTAGATCATAGAATGGTACCCTTTAAAAAATTATTGAGCTACTTTAATATTATTCAAAAAAAGTAAGCCCATGAAGGGGAAGCAAGTAAATATTTCTGGAATGGTTTCTGAAATATTGTTGCTAATGAATAAACTAAAAATGTGATAGTTCTAGGAAAACACGGTCACAACTGCACAAAGCAGGGTTCTTTCAGAAGTGTTTTGTACATAAACAAATGTATTGTAAGTGTTGTGCTTTTAATATAGAAATTTAGTACTAAACGTAAAGTATCGATTGTCTAAAGGCAGCAAACCCCAAAAAGCTTTTGAATGTTCTAGTCTTTGTCTTATTACTTGTATGTATCATTTGAAAGACTAAAAGGTCCTTTTATTCATCTGTTTATGTTTTTCAATTTTATTGTAGTATTCATTTATATACTTAAAAGAAAGGATAAATGTCATTCTTTTACCTTTGATGTTTAGAACAAGATGGATTGCATGTATGAACTAATATATGAAAGTATTTCATTATTTTTCTTTTAACCAACTTTTCCATGAATGTGAAAGCGAAACAAAAAAAAAAAAATAACAAAATAAAATAAAAAGTAAATAAGTAAATAATGCATTCAAAAAGTAAGGTATTGAGATCGAGAAAAGTGGCAACTTGTCTGCCCCATCCCGTCTCCCATTAACTTTTGAGGGAGCAGTCAGATTCAAATAAACCTTTTATTCGATTAAGATTTCAACTGGGCCCTCATTCCCACATTTTATGTGTTCATTTGGGCTTTATTTTTTAATGCTTTTGAACAGCAAAAAAAAAAAAGTTTTTTTTTTTTTTTACTTAAGCCGTTTTAAGGCTATTTTTTAAACATTGCAAAATTTCTTGTTATTACTGCTTACAGAAGCAAGTCATATCTTTTAACCACAATAAACTATCAAAATTAATAATTATTCTTTATCACTGAAAAATTCAGAAAACTGAAAATTCTGTATCTGTTCTTAGTTTTCTGTTTGGAAAAGGGGGGGGGGGAATCCACCAATCGCAAAGTGAACAAAAGAAAAGCACAGGGAGCCTAAGGTGTGCCAGAGAGAACTAAACCTTCATGTTCATGTAGAGTGAAAAGGCAAAAGCTGGCTTGATCTTGATCTCAGCATGAATGTGGACTGAAAGCAGGACATATTGTTCCTTTTTATTTCCAAGTGTTATGCAAGAGGTGTCAGAATAGTTATCACAAAAATAACTGTCTTTGTGCCAGTCGGAAAATCCTAAGAACTTTGCTTTTTGTTCCTTCAATGTCTGTTCTTTCTATAATTGTGAAGCGGAGTTCGGCAGGCATTGTGTTGTTTATGCACTAATAGGTAATGTGAGCTAATTTTAGATATTTATGAGATAGGTTAGTTTTACCCTACTGATGATCGTTGTTGCGATGTTTATCCTGTTAATCCCAAGAGGATCCATTGTACATGTGAACAGGTACATATTCTTGGTCAAGTAATCAGTGTGTAGGAGATGTTAAGTTTATTTTTAGTATAAAATGAATTTGTATTATAATTATTATTAAATTATTTTAATAAGTTTTGAACTACTGGCTTTTGCCTGCCAGATTTGATTTTTGATCCTTCAATGTCCACTCTTTCTATCATTGTGAAGCAGAATTCGCTAGTCATTGTATTATTCACGCACTTATTGGTAGTGTGAGCCGGTTTTAGATAATTGTGAGATAGGTTAGTTTTACCCTACTGATGATCGTCGTTGTGCTGCTATTCCTGCTCAGTACAAAAGTACAGGTACATGTGCTTGGTCAAGTAACTAATATGTAGCAGAAGCTAAAAATAAATTTTTAAAAAAGTTTCACTTAGTAGTTTTTAGCTCTGAGAAATTTAGAAAAAATGGCAAAGAATCTAAATACATTTAAAAACATTTGTGGCGAGAAGAGCTGAAACAAGCTATTAATTAAAAAAAAAAAATTATATATTTATATGAAAATTTCTTATTGTTGAAAGTAATTGTTTGGTTTATGAGAAAGTAGGTTTATTTTGTTCAAGATGAATATCTTTTTCATTTGTTCATTACTTGTATTGATAAGTGGATTAGAGAGATTCTACTGATAAATGTTACAAATATTTTATAATGCACAGTTTTTATCTATGATATGATTTTGTAAGTTTAATAAAGGTTTATTTTCTAATGTTGGTGTTCTACTTGATCTATGTTATTTTTTGGAATGTATATACACATGTATAAGAGAATCTTATGACATAAAATCACAACGATCTCATTTATATTTTAAATAATGGAGAAATTGTCTCTTTGTCAAATATAAATACCACGTTTTGCTAATTTTGTTTTTATGATGTAGCATGCTTGGAAAATCTCTGCTTTAACCTTTTGGATCCGGGCTGTTCATATAGAAATTTTTCTTTCGACCCAGGTAGTACGACAGTTGAACCACAGATTTCTTTTCCATTGAAAAGAGAAGGTATGAACTGTCGTTCCAGACGTATGAAACCTTGAAAAATCTCCTGCTCCAAAGGGTTCGAGTGAAAATTTCAACCCTGTCCTATAAGCTAGACGAGACTTATGGTACAATATGTATACCGCCCGGTTCCTAAAGGTTAACCACATTGTATACCCCTTCACAAAGACTCTAATGAAAAAAGAAGTTCCTTCTTTTAAAAAATAGGGAAGAAAATTAAGATCTCCTCTTGATTTCTTACTCTTTTCTATTTTTTTTTTTTTTTTTTTTTCAAAAAATACACCATCCCTTTGTACATATTCAACAATGTTAACTTTGACAAATTACGGGATGACGTAAACTCTTTTCTATTACTTGCTGTGGGAATATCCAGCACCTACCCATCAACGTTAGAAAGGGTCCTCGATTACCAAAGCTCTGCTCTGCTTCTCCACTCCACATATGTATGATTTGCTATAATCGTCAGCTATTAGAAGCTAAAAATGATTACTCAAAGACCTTTGCTAAAATGATTTTCCAACTTGTAGCTCATCTTGTTTTCTGTTTTACCTTAAGGATTGGACAGGTGTTTTTAAAAAAAAAACGTGAAATTATTGCTCATAAAATAAAATTCTGTTTCTTTTTATTTTTGTCTGCAAATTATTACTTACTTTAGTATTTCAGAGTTGAAGCATATTACTTAAATTTCAAGACATTAAACTGTTGTTGGATGTTATTTTTTAAACCAAGCACTAAATCTCCAGTGCAAGAACTCTGGTAGAATGTATTGGGAGTTTTGGGTGGACAGAGCCACAGAGCGTCAGATTCATATTGCGTTATATAAGTTGTAAGTTATAGGTAAGCATCTTATACGTTATTCATATGCATTGTGTTGTTTATATTTGATCATTTTTTAGTGCATGTAGTGTGCAATAACATACACCATACAAGTTGTCTAATTTGGAGTACTGATCTTTTTCTGATTGCTGATAATTTGAAGTATTGATACTTTCAGGATAAAAATTCATTTCACCAGCAACAAGCCTCGGATTAAGTGGTTGGATGATAGATATGAAAGTAAGCATTTATTTCCTTTTCTTAAAAGTTTTAGTTCTAACATTCAAAACCATTCAACTTGAAGTGAATAATGCATTTTCTTTAACAGGCAATCAGTTGATAGGTCCTAGTTATTGACTAATTTTTTAATTGCAGGTATTCATCAATCTCTTCACAGTGTAAATATAACAGTGACCTTTTGTTACTTTTAAAATCATGCATAAATTATGAATTTTTCATTTTTGCATGCGCATATGAGTATGCATTGTTTTTTTATTATTATTACTAGCTGCGTGGCCCGGCATACCTTGAGAATAAAATTTATGTCCAGTAATAGGTGGCTGTAAAAGTCCTGATTAGATTAAAGTCGACATTTTGCGCAGTACGGAACATGAATCAATCGCCAAAAAAGTTTTAAATCCCCACTACAGGAAGATCAAAAGCAAGAATTTTATTTGTTTATGTTCAAGAAAAAAATTACAACACCTTTTGTGTTATCAATTTATTTCACGCTATTTAATTTCTTTCACGCTCGTGCAGACGATTTTTATAAATCTAATTTAAAATGAATATTTTTCCCAAATTTAAAACGCTCGAATCTTTCTTCAGGGTGGAGATAGCGATTAGTACTTTGGAAATCCTTCTGAAGGAATCTTTCCCAACAGGTATTTTTTGTGTTCTTTCAAACGAGACCAAGACCGAGAAGATCCAATAAGTATTTTGCTAGATAGAGTCATTTTGCAGTCCTTTATTCGAAATTCGAACGGATCGGTACTTTTTTCCCGCTCAAAAACCACCCTATGATCCTTCACGGGTGCCCAAGTATCTCCCTGCCAAATTTTGTCCAGAGATCCGACGTAAACTGTGGATTTGTATAAGGTACACACACACACACACATATATATTTGTTTTATTTGTACGGATTATTGTTTAAATCGCTTAGTTAAATATTCATAACTCGCCATCTGTCTCTTGAAAACTTTGAGAACACCGCTTTTTAAATCTCTGTGTGGTAATAAAATTAGTCTGCTTTCATATTTTATTTTTCAGTTCATATTATTTGCTGGATTTTTACACTTAGTCGTTAAAGTTAAAAGCTGTAGTTAGTAAAATATAATGATTTGTATTGACATTAAATGTTTTTCTTTTTCTATCTTAGATTTTTTCAGAAAAATGTCCCAGATTTTATGAATTGATTGTTGTGATGAAAACATTCCTGCTATTGTCATTTCAAGTTTGTGCCTAATTACATTTGATTTATTCGCTTGTACATTCCACAAAGGTAATTCTTCATAATTCAAAGTTTGTATTTATGTATGAGTTTTATTAGTGTTTGTGAAATTAAGTAAAGTTATTATTACTTTATTGTTTTACTTGTAGATGTGTTTTATTTTCATTTTAAAGACCATATATAATTTTAGTAGTGCATTTCATGCATCATAAATCTTATGTTCAGAGAATTGAATTTTGCTTAAAAATGATAAAAATTATCAACTTACCACTAATTAACTGAGTTGCTTTGTAAATTTAATGCGTTGATCAGTATGGCCAAGACTAGTCTGCCCCCCTCTTCAGGCTTTGTAGGTGTCCTTACAAGTACTTTCAATTCCTTATGTTTATATTTAGCCTTATAAGTGCTTAGAAGTCCTTATTTTACTGCCCCAAGTCCCTATTTTCACTCTACCGTTATTGCAAAAGGTCGGGTTTTCGCTTTTCTAACAGCACTTGTGACACTCTATCTGTAGGGTTTTAGTTTTTCTAACAGCACTTGTGACACTCTATCTGTAGGGTTTCCGCTTTTCTAACAGCACTTGTGACACTCTATCTGTAGGGTTTTAGTTTTTCTAACAGCACTTGTGACACTCTATCTGTAGGGTTTTCGCTTTTCTAACAGCACTTGTGACACTCTATCTGTAGGGTTTTAGTTTTTCTAACAGCACTTGTGACACTCTATCTGTAGGGTTTTAGTTTTTCTAACAGCACTTGTGACACTCTATCTGTAGGGTTTTCGCTTTTCTAACAGCACTTGTGACACTCTATCTGTAGGGTTTTAGTTTTTCTAACAGCACTTGTGACACTCTATCTGTAGGGTTTCCGCTTTTCTAACAGCACTTGTGACACTCTATCTGTAGGGTTTTAGTTTTTCTAACAGCACTTGTGACACTCTATCTGTAGGGTTTTCGCTTTTCTAACAGCACTTGTGACACTCTATCTGTAGGGTTTTAGTTTTTCTAACAGCACTTGTGACACTCTATCTGTAGGGTTTTAGTTTTTCTAACAGCACTTGTGACACTCTATCTGTAGGGTTTTCGCTTTTCTAACAGCACTTGTGACACTCTATCTGTAGAGTCCAAGCTACAGTATTTTAACAAATTTCCTTCCTTCAGCGATCCCCCTCCTGAAGGGCGAGCTTACAGTTGCTTAGGGAAAATCAAAAGACATTAATTTATTCATTTAATCACATGAACCAAAGAAAATACTAACTGAAAAAGAAATAGAAATTAATTTCATTGATGTAAAATTAATGGAAAGCAGTTCGGAACTAAAAGAGCTCTCAATCTGATTGTTAGTTTTGAATATTTTTTTGTTTTTTTCGGCCCATTATATTTATTGTCGGTTCACATTCTTTTAGAATATATTTATGATCAGAATGCATTCTGTGTTTAGGCACTGCACCAGTGCACACTAGGCTAGATGCTCTAGTGTGAGGCTTGTGACACCCTCTATTTGAGCTGCCCTATTTGAGTTTACCCTTATTTAAGGTTGCAATTCTGTTTGATTTAACCTTATCTGTTCCCTAAATGAAGTTAAGTATACTAGTGAACTTAATTCTGGACAAAAACATTTTATTTAACATAGTATAATGAATTATTAGATTTATTTATTTCACTTAATTCATTTATTTGTAACTTCTCTCATATGTATGTGTATGTATTCATTTCATGTGAATATTATATAATTTTCATTTTTAATTGTTAAACAATAGCAAATGTTACAATAACCATAACATAATATAATATAATTTAAACAATATTAGATCAATATTCAATAATCAGTATGAAATCATGAATTTTAATCGGTTTTAAGCTAAAACGATTTTGTATATCGTTGCCAAAGCTAGTTATTTAAATAAATCAAAATTAATTTGAAAATGATTTTTGTTAATAGTTTGCATTAAAAAATAAATTAAAATAAAATAAAGGTAATATTCACATGAAACATATGCATACTAATTAGAGAAGTTATAAATAAATCATTTAAATGAAGGAAATGAATTTAATTATTCATTATACAATCTTAAATGATGCAATCTTTTAAAAGTTGAAAAGTATCCAGGTTTAAATCCACTAGTGTAGGGATGAATGTCTTGGAACTGCAAGAACAGATAAAAAAAGTAATACACTTTTTAAATAGAAATGTGACCAGTTTATTTCTAAGAAGCAAGTGAATCACTCCTAATTGTTAAAGGAACATAACACAATGTAGGTGCAGCACAAATATACATATTAGTCAAAACAAAACGGTCATTAAATACACACAAAGAGCAGTAAGCAAGTTGTGTTTTTGAGTACACAAGTGATTGGCCTACTGGCCAGTAACAATGGTGCTGAATTTTTAAATCCACTACATTATTTAAAAATGCCCAATACTGTGAAATACAATGTACATCAGTATTAAATGAGGCACTTTACGCAAAAGCTAATGATTAAATTAATTCCGAGACATCGTTATTTAAATCTGAGTTTTAAGACGTGAAATTGGTCCATACACAACGTTTGTGTCTATTGAAAATTTAAAATAACAGTGTAGCTCTTCGTTTTGATGAAAGGGGCAGTGCTGAATTGTCTTTTGTAATTATTATTAGCAAAGTTAGGGGAAAAAGCATATCAATACTGAATTAGAATCGTAAAAAGTGAATAAGCTAAGGAAAAAGGGCTAAGGAAAAATATTAATTATCAATAATTTTATGTAATTTTTTTTTCAGTTTATGCTGAATTTTGATTAACCTTTGTTGCCAAAATTTGATCTTAAAATTTTTAGGAATTCAAACTATTGAGAGCTAGTTGTAAATAATATTTATTATTGGTGGCTTTTGTTATATGCACATATTAACTGTTACTAGGATTAGATGCTTTATAAATTCTCAAAATTTTTGTTTTGTATTGATTGATAGTTATGAACTTTTTTTTTTCCACATAATGTTCAGTACTTTAGTAAAAGTTTTGGTAGTTTTCGTATATTACAAATCATTTTGCTTTATAAAAGTCTTATTCCCTTGTAAAATTATAACAATTTTACTTATTGAAACATAGTGTTTTAATTATTTAAAATAAGTTTAAGGGAACATTTTAAACAAAATCCATTATATATAGGCCAATTTTTAAAATTTTTAAAGTTTGATTTTATCAAATTCAGCAAATGCAAAATAATCGCATTATCATTAGTTTATCATGAAAATAACCGTATAGACATTACATAAGTTGGAAACAGTTATAATATTTTATTTATTTTTCACAAATTACCTCTTTGCAACTGGACCGTTTCAGCAATTGATCATTAATTGGTCTCTTACAAAATGGCAATATGATCAACTATGATTATGAAATAAAATGTAACAAAATGTACCCTGTATGTACATAGCATTTCATTTAGTGAATAACACTAGCTCAACAAAGCTTTCTTGAGAGAAAAATGTACAAAACGTATATTCCTACACAATGTTTTTTTTATTATTAATCGAGATATTAAGTCATAAAATACAACATACAAAAGAAATGGCATAACAACTAAGCCCTAATCAAAACAGCATCTGTTTGCACAACTTTGTGCTTTGGGTGTTTCTTTCACCGGTTGCTTATCCATATTGTTCTAAAACAACAGTTTCTTGAAACATTGTGCCATTGTAGTAAAATGTACAAATACAAGTTATAAAAAGTCATGTGCTGCACAACTGGGCATTGGTTTCTTAATTGTTAATTCTAAAAATGGACAAATGAATTCAGTTTGATTGATTGTGTGTCTAAAATTCTCAGTAATCTTCAAAACTAGCATTAGACAAACCCTAGTTAATCTCTCAATCACTTAATTCTCATACAATGACCTTAGGCATTCAACTATATTGTAATAACATTTAATAATATTGTAGCAACATTTAATGGCATGATAACTTCTTTAACGTAACTATGTAATAAAAGCCAAGAAAGAAAAAAAAAAGCTATTTAGATATTTTGCTAGTGCATCACATTAAAAATATTTCACATTAAAAATAACAATCTGTGACAAATTAAATAGCTCACTAATTTGTTAATTTATTTATTTTTGTATCTAAAGATCATTTGAAATTCAGGCGTTTTCTCAAAATAAAAATTGGGACACAGTTATGGATGCCTAGATTTTCAAAAATCCATTTACTGTTTAGGGATGGCTAATCATTTCAAACTAATATCTTGGAATATATTTCTTTAAGAAGCATTTGAATATTTTTGTGATTTAAGTATGCCAGTTTCGTTTGTATTGTGAGATTACAATCCTGTAATTTTGCATTGCAATTAAATGAGCTACAATAAAATGTAACAAAATGTCATAAAAATAAAAAAACACTTGCCAGGTCAGCATTTTTTTCCTTCTCATTTTAACGTGTATATTTTACATAAACATTGAAAAAATCTATTATCAAATGATGAACAAACATAAATGAAAAAAAAAAAAAGAAAATTACAATCACTTAAAAGCATTTATGTAAAATATATGAGGTGTAATTGTGTTTAGTTTTTATTTTATTTACAATGCATTATTTATTAATCTCTCATTTGTGATTCCGCTCTTGATTACAAAGTAAGAAAATACAAAACCAAAAATTTAAAATATTCTGATGAAAAACAATACTTAAAAACACGAATACATCTTAATTTAAAGAATGAGAAATTATACAGAAAGAATGATTTTATACAAATATGTAAGCGTAAAAACAAATACTACTTGGTTAACCAGTGAGTAGCCTGTTTTATAAAGACAAATAAAAAACAAAACGTAACTTCTTTTTTTGTCTGTCTGATTGCCCCTTTTGTGCAGCTCAGGTCTACTCCATTGTCCTTGTGCTATGAAGCTGATTGATTATTGAAAATAAATCAGTAAGAGGGCAAGAATATCTGTTTCAAAGACTTTAAAATAAATGCCATCAATGCAGTTTTGTCCATTATCACCTGTATCCATTGTCGACAAATCAAAACATTTACACCACCTCTCGCGGAACGAATTCGAATCAATTCCAATCCTCGTCTGCCTCCGGACGAAAACATAAAATAATATTTGAATTTTGCTTCGCGTTTGATTTCGTGACAGTCATTTTTTTTGAAACATTTCCAAAAGTCGCACATGAATCACATTCAGAGGACAATTTGCGATGGAACAAGAATAGAATGTTAACATTTTTGAACACATTTACATTTTCTGATGACATCGACTTGTGTCGTGTATTTTGTACCGTTAGGGCAGAGCATTCGCACGCTGCGGCGTTTCTTCTTCTGGGGCCTGCAGCACTGACAGGAGCCGACGCAGTTTGCCATTTTGATCATCTTGTTGGAGCGGCAGCCATTTTCCTCCAGGTATTCTCTGTATTGTTCTTTTTGACAAGTTGGTGCTAGAACAGTGAGTTCTGTACGTTAGTGTAGCCTGAACTTAGTACTGAATGAAAGCAATATTTGATACTTTGATAATTTTTTAAAAGGTCTCTTTCACCCTTTATGTCCCAAATTGAATTAACATTGAATTTTTATACATTTTTTTGGTTAATATGTTTGAAGAGTATGAAAATTTTGGGGGTCTGAGGCCCCCTACGCCTTAGGGCCCCCAAGAAAACTATTTCCAATCACAGGTACCATCTGTTGGCGTCTCAGTGAAGTACAAGGAGTGGTACTCAAAAGCTTCGGCATGATCCCAGCCATTTACGATTCATAATACTAAATTAATATGAGCGGGACTCCTGAGTTCCGTCGGGGCTTAGAGGGTCGAGGGGAATTCTCTTTTAATAAAAGCATTATTTGTCGCATAAAACACTCTACTGAGTCTCTGAATGTATTAGATTTTTGCCTCATGCATGAACTTTTTGACAAACATAGACTTTACTACTTCTAAGTGATGCAGCTAAATTTAAATGTTTCCGTAAACATAATTTAGATAATACTTTTTTTACTTAGCGCCTGACGTGTCATATCAGGAACAAATATAGGAATTATTTTGGGAGGGGTCCAAATCCAATATTATGTGAATTTTTATATTTTCAAGCTTAAATTTTGATGTATGGATGAGTAGTTTTAAGAATATTTTTGGATTATATTCTTTTAGGGACATAATTTGACGCATATTTACAAAGAATTTTGCTATAAATTTTCAAAGCATTTGCATCTAAAACATACACTGGTGGACAATTGCTAAGGAAAGATGGCATTAACAGTGATAGCAGCCACAAAAAGGAAGGTAAGGAAATATAGAAATTAGCAAAGGTGCGGGATACAGTAAGACATGTTGTCCGTATGCAATTTTACATTGCCGAGGTTTTTGGTCACATAACACCAATGATATGCGATGATATAAAGGATCTATTGCTTGAGGACTTTTGGGTATGTCTTCTCGACAGATGATTTTATGCTAGGCTAAATCATTGGTAAGATTGAAGACAGATGAAAAATAGCAGATGTTGCCAGAGAGCTCGATTGCAGGTGCGGTGTTGTTTCGAGACTTTGAAAATTGTTCCAAACAAACAGAATGTGTAGCAAATGATACAGGGGAGGTCCTGTACGCAATATGATGTCTGCAGAAGACAGGTGCACAGCGTTAGCAGCAAAAAAGAACCGGCACAGCACAGCTGCTGAGGGAGTAAAGTAGTTTCTTGCTATTACTGGCATGTAAATATCCCAGAAAACTGTAGCCACGCATTTGCATGCACTTCACACACTCCAGGGTCCCCCGTACCTACCACAACTCGTGATTCAACCGGGATAGGGCCCTGAAGAGCGCTCTGTTCTTTTTGAACCAGAACCAAGGGTCGAGCAAACCCTTGGCCCAGCACCCCCCGGAGGTATCGTTTCACTTGGAGGACTTTGTGACCACGACATTTTTAACGTCCCCCAGCCACCATTAATCAAGACGGTGGATCTTTGATCTGCTGGGATAGAACCTGGGTCCCTCCAGTCACGAGTCCGACGTCTTGCCGATCGGGCTACCACGGCCCAAGCGCATTTGCATGCAGTAAGACTATAAGGCCTGGTACATCTCATTACCTGTAAGTCATCTTTCTGCCCGTTTTCAATGATGTCATCAAATCAAAATGGGAGAGAAGTCGTCTGGGCTTTCCACACTACTTGTAGGATGTTATTCTCTTTTTTTTTTTTAAAGTTTGCATGCCTGTATGCAGTACTACTCTCACTCCAGATCAGTTATCATCCATGTTCAGATGACAGGCTGAACCTACTGTTATCTGAGAATATCCCATTTGTACATAAGCCCAGTCGGCCTTCTCTTACATTTTGATTCTAATGACAGCATTGCAAACGAGCGAAAACTTACTTTAAGGCAATGGGATGTACACAGCAGGCCAGCAGGCTTACAGTCCTAGGCCATGCGTGGCTACAGTATTCCAGGATATTTGCTAGCTAGTAGCAGAAGAAACTGCTTTGCTCTCCCAGCAGCTGTGCTGTGCCATTCTTTTTTGTTGCTAACACTGTGCCACCTCTTTTCTTCAGACATCATACTGCATACACGACTTACCCTGTGTTATTTGCTACACATTTAGTTTGTTTCAAATAATTTCCAAAGTCTCGAAACAACACTGTGTCTGACATCAAGCTCTCTGGCAACACCTGCTATTTTTCACCTTTCTTCTATCTTGCCATAAGTTCAGCCAAACGTAAAACCATTTAAGTGATGTCGGAAAGACATACAAAAAATTTGAAGTTCATCAATTGATCAATTGATTCTTTCCCGTTAAACTCTGCCTCAGAATCCCACTGGTTCTCACGCGCCAGATCCTCTATATTGCTTATTATTGCTGTCATGTGACCAAAAACATGGGATAATGTAAAATTTGCATACATAGAACATGTCTTACTGTATATCGCACTTATGCTAATTTTCACATTTCCTTACCTTCCGTTTTGTGGCTGCTATCGCCATCCGTCCTTAGCAATTGTCCACCAGTGTATAAAATGCAAGGAAAATATGTAATTATGTTTGTGCAGGAATACTCGATTTTTTTTTAAATGCACTTTAATGTGTTTCAAAAATGAAACGTGAAACACTGTCTCTCCAACTAAGACTCTAAAATTAATCTTTTTCTTTTGGCATTTATCATTGTAACTATGAACCATTTTGTTATTTGCTTTCCATAAAATGCAAACAAATTTTCCCTTCATTATACCCAAATATTCAATCTTTTAATATTGTAACAAGAATAAGAGAAGAAAAATATGTGCATATGTTTTCTATTTTTTAATTCATCGAATTTTTTTCCCTTTCAGACATTCACATGTGACTAACTTGCACAGCCTGAAATATAGCTTCTAGTATATATTAAAAAAAAAAAAAATCTTACCTTTATCACAATGGGCACCACTCCATCCTTTTTTGCACTGGCACTCATAGCTGACTTTATCCAGAGGAACGCATTTGCCTTTCTTGCACAAGTTATCTTTGCATGGTTTGGGATCTTCAAGTTCAGCGCATCCCGGTGTCACTCGCTGTTGCTTCCTTGCAATCATGAAGTCTAGTAATTTTCCACTGAGCCTAACATCTTTAATGCATCCTGAAATAGGAGAGAAAAATATGTGTCTTGTAAATCTTTCATATTGAAAAGCATAATATACATGTTCGAATTTGAGCAGTCTTTCCACAAAGCCTTTGGTGTGTGAAAAGCCGATCGAAATTCAAATTTGCGCAAAAAATGCTTTCACAAAAAGATCTGCTCAGCATCATTAAATTCCTGTGATCAATGAAAACCTCTTTAAATTGAAAAGCTTTACTGCTAAGGTTAAAATTAGAATTCACACTTGATTCAGTTGGGGAAAGAAAATAAAAATTATTTGATAGCTAATGGCTGTAATAAAGGAGTATGTGATGCATAACTAATTTAGCTAGATAAAAACACTAATTGAATCCACTGCAATACATCTTCATTTCATTTCAAAACTTTTTTCTGAAACGTGAAGCACTTAAAAGTAAAGGAATTAAGTCCTAAAATCGGT
Organism: Uloborus plumipes; assembly: GCA_038373865.1. NCBI lineage: Eukaryota > Metazoa > Arthropoda > Arachnida > Araneae > Uloboridae > Uloborus > Uloborus plumipes. The sequence continues at coordinate 81,660 of JAXGGA010002817.1, forward strand.
GCAAATGATGAGAGAAACTTGCATCTATTTGGAGGCAAGAATTGGTATTACACTGAAACCTGAGTAAGTTGACCATCTGCAATGCAGCACTTTCGTCATCAACTTCCACAAGTGGTTAACTAAAAGAGGTACATATATATATGATCCAGGATTAATTCTATACCTGACAATAGTGGTCACTCTACAGGTTTTACTGTACTAGACCTGGCAACTGCTGCTGTAGAGAATGACTTAGAAAATCTTTTCAGTGACAGGTTTTAACTTTGCATCAAAAATTTATCTTGTCATTTGCATCCCTTTGCTTCTTATTACCTTATTTATTATATTATGAGAAAAAAGAATGAAATTATCTAAAGAAACTTTAAATTCTTGTTACATACCTTCGAAACTGGTTGCATTTCTCAAGTGCCACAGTTTCAGAGCTTCGACAGCTGCCTCTTCCGAAACCCCTCCGATGTACAAAGGTGTAGACACTTCCAGATATTCCTTTTCCCCTTCATTGACTATCGTCCTAGATGTGCCATTATCGACTCGCATCGTGAAGTTCTTCTTTATCAGGGACAACTCCACCGTGTGGGGCACTCCATCAGACACAGTCTCGTAGCTGAACATGGTCGACACGGGATAGTTGCCGACATCGTAGCTGACCCTTATCCTGCCTCTGAATAACTCAACAGCCAAGTGCTGGGATTCTCCATTGTACAGAATCACCCCATACTTTTGTTCCGTTGCGAAGGTGATTGAAATCTTCACGTCGGGTTTCGTATGCAAGGGATCCAATTCCACATATGAGCCCTCGTGGAAACTGATGCTCGTCAGGGATTCGCATCTCTTTCCGGTGAAACCTTGCGAGCATTTGCAGATGTAATCTTTGGCGTTGCTGGGCATGAAGCACACGCCGTGCTTGCAGTCGTGTTGCTGGCAAGGACTGGTCTGGGGATAGAGCAAGTCGACCATGTTCTCTAACTCGCAGAATGCTCCAGAGAAGCCATCTTGGCATTGGCACCTGTAGCTGTTGACCCCATCGATGCAGGTTCCGCCATTTTGACAGAGATGATCCAAGCAGTCGTTGATATTTACGGTGCAGTTTTCGCCAGTGAATCCCAAAGAGCATGCACAGCTAGAAATGAACAAATGAAAGACAATCATTGAAAGCATGGTGCAAAGTATTCATTTTTCTGTTTTTTGAACTTCATATAAACATACCTATATGAAAAATTTTCGTCAATGCATGTGGCTCCATTTTTGCATGGGTTAAACTCTTTTGAACAGAAATTAATTTTCTTCTCACAGTAGTTTCCTGAAATAGAAAGTTAAGAACATTCATTGAACTGCTACTAATTTAAACTGTGCAGAAGTTAGAAATTAGCCCTTTGGATCCGGGCTGTTTTTTGGAAATTTTTCTTTCGACCCAGGTAGTACGACACTTGAACCACAGATTTCTTTTCCATTGAAAAGAGAAGGTATGAACTGTCGTACCAGCCGTATGAAACCTTGAAAAAAATCCCCGGCTCCAAAGGGTTCGAGTGAAAATCTCATCCCCGTCCTTTAAAGAAAAAAGACTTATGGTACAACATGTGTACCACCCGGTTCCTAAAGGTTAAAGCATATGTTAAAAAATAATAATAAATTTCTTCAATAACAGGCTGAGTTTCAACATTCAAGGCTAAAGTTTCCAGATATCTTTTGTGAAAGTACTCGAGACTTCCCAGGAAGATTCAGCTAAGCCCATACAGCAGGAGTTCCCAAGTTGGGTGCTACAAGGAGAGGCAAAGGGTTCCATGGTATTAAATATAAAATTAAGAAACTGAAAAAATTGTAATTCTTCAAAGGATTTGTAAATAAAAAAAGTTTGGGAACCCTTACCACATAAGCTGAATGCATGAAGACCAGGAAAGTTATTTGGAATTTTTTACTTCTCCGCTAAAAAAATTAGCTGTACCTTTTTAGGAAAATTAATTTAGAGGTTATTCTGGCTGCTTATTGGCTAGTTAATTGATATAATACCAAACTCCTTTAAAAAAAGAATTTGCTCCACATGATGGGGGTCTCACTGCCACTGATTAATATCAAGGATCCCCCCCCCCCCCCCCGATCATTGGTAGCGTCACTACTGATACTTTAAGACCTTGTCTGTTCGTTTTGAGGTTCATACTATGTTCTGTCAATCAATTACTGGAGAATTATTCATAATGAATTAAGATAGTACGTATGGCATTAATAGTCTACTTGCACTGCCGAACTCTACCTATTCTGAAATGCATTAAAATGAACATTTGCCATTTTATGTCTGAGTAGTGTCAAAATGCTTTCATTATTAAAAACCACAATTTTCAAAAATTATTTTGGCACATTTAATTTTAATTTTACTTTAACCAGGACGGACTGCTGTTTATGATTTGTTTTCATTCAAAAATTCAGAACTCTGAAACTAATTGCTATTCACGTGACACAAAAAGGTTTGTATAATGTATAAACTGTACCTGTATAGCCAGAACTACACTTGCAAGTGTATTCTTCAATAAGATCCACACAAGTAGCATTATTTTCACATTTGTTGTCGACGCAGTCATCAATATTGGTTTCACAACGATCGCCTTCATACCCTGATGGACAATGACAGCTGGAAAAAAAATAAACAAGATATATATATTAATTCATTTTCCTTCTAAAATAATTGTAAGAACAATATATAATGAACAGAAAAATATTGAAAATACATATGTGTGAACTGAAATACATTTTCATCTTCCATTTAGTATCTTTTTCCTTTCCTTTGGCCAAGGTGAAAAGTATTAAACTATGACAATATCTACACTGTTTTATTTTTCATTTTAACTTTTGATGCAAATTTATTAATACAATTTTAGTTTTAAATTCTTGACATAAATTCTAATCATTGTTTCATGACATATTTACATTAAATGCAGTATATCAATTAGCAAGTATCAGACCTAATAGGATGATTGGATTTCTCCATAGATCTATTACACAAAATTCTAAGGAAGCTCTTCCTTTCTAGAAAACGTTGGTAAAACCTTATTTTTAGTGTACTGATCAGTTGTGTTTTTGTATCTTAAAGATATGAATTTATTGGAAGAGGTTCAAAGGGGGGCTATGAGGTTTGTAAATGGCTTAATATGTGTAGTTTTGAGCTAAGGAGAGTTAGAGGGGATATGATTCTGTTACTTAAGTTTATTCAATTGGATGATGTTCATGGGCAGAGTTTGCACTGTTGACAAAACAAACACATGAGGATTATTATTTTAAGATCTTCAAACCTCAAATTAATTTTTCGGAATAGTGTAACGAAAGCTGCTGCAGATGCAGCGATTCTTTTACGATGGCTTGTGATCTTTAAAGGGGAATGATAAATCAACATGGACCTACCTACCTACCTACTTAAGTGCAGATCCTGTTGCGGTTGCATCACAGAAAGCCATTATATGCTACAACACATGATCATGTTGCACTACAGTTAAAGGTGGCAGAACTATGTCTTGTACTTATTTATATTTTTCGGCAATAAATGATTTAATGTCTATGTTGTTGTTTCATTTTTATGCCTAATAGTAGTGTACTACACATTAGTAAATGTATCAATTTTTTGATTTTCTATGTCACTAGTACAAGTGAGGAACAGAGACTAAAATTTCTCTGTGAAAATATACAATAAATACTGCTTTTACTAGGAAAAAATGTTCTGCATATTATGGCTACCACTAACGACTAAAAAAGCCAGTAACTTGATGCAAAGGCGACAATAGCAACTATGGTACCCAAAACAGGGGAATAAAAAACTATTTTGAAGTCAATTGTAAAAAGCAGCTACTTCCAAAAACAAAAACGGGAATGTTATGCAGTATTTTTGAAGTCATAAAATTGCTTGCATGAAGTACACATTGCGTTAAATTTCATATTACATTAGACTTCATAAACAACTGCACCTGAAAAAGGTTCTTTGAAGTCTGCATGAGAGAATATTTTTTTCTAAAACTTAGTGACATTGAAAACATTTAGTTAAATGGTTTCATACTATAAAAGAACCCAAGCTGCAAATCATAGTTTCCCAAAGAAGAAAAGTGTTACTTTGTAGTGCAACAAATGCCATGAAATAAAAAATTAGATTCAATTTCTACAAAAAAAAGAATCATAGCTACAGTTTTTTTTTTTGCCAAGTATAAGATACAAGCAAGGTTTTTCTCTATCACCAAAAGTCAAAAAGAAATACAGTAGATGGACAATGCCATGCAGTAAATTAGTTACTGGTATTATAACAGAATGGAAATTAAAAAATATTTTGGCTCTGGTATATGACTGATTTATATCAAGTGTATTTCTCAAAAATGTAAAGTTAATTCATACCTGAAACGACCTGCTTCCATAACTTTACAAGTGCCACCGTTCTCACATGGATTTCCATAGCAGGCATCAATGACATATTCACAGTTTGTTCCATGGTATCCAGGAGCACAAATGCACTCATAGTCCCGTAATGGCTTTGGTCTGCAGGTTGCTCCATTCTGACAGGGGTATGTGTAGCATGCATCACATTTTGCTAAAACCTCCGCTTCTGGTTTGCCTAGACATGAATAGATTTCCAAATGCAAATAATTAGAAAATCAGTTTAGTGGTAAGGATTTTAGAATGAGATATCAAAATGTCTTGAAACCAGTTGAAGCGCCTGCTGCAAAAAGGAGGTAACTACAAGGTGAATGTTTTCAAAAGGTCTGCATTAGAGCTGGAAACACCAATCCACTTTTTCTATTTTCATATTTTAATTCCCCCTGTATGCTTCTCAGTACGTACAAGAAAAGTTGAAAAAAAGAATGTGATTTTGTGCTTTAAGTTTTAATATCTACCTATTGAAAACTGAAGCTACCTTCTTTTTACAGCAAGCATTTCAATTATTGCATCATCGCAACAAACAATGAAGAATTAGATTAAATTAAGATACTTTTATGAAGTCAAAGCTATTTCAGACAAAAAGTATTTACACTAAGTCCAAGATAGAATTAAAAAAAAAAAAAAAAAAAGCAGTACTACTCTAGCATCAATGAAAAATTTTTAAACTGAAAAATAAAAAGTTTCTCATTTTGCGATTCCTTAGGCTAATTAATCACCTCTAAACATTGGCGTGTGTTGCTAGAAATACAGTTTCTAAAATTGGGTGGCAACATTTGAAAGTTTGGGGACCATCATGTTCTAGAATTTTTCTCTTTCTTTTCTGAATGTCTGTGTTTGGAGATTTAATCCACAGCTTAATGGTCGGAAAATCTTTTGTATGTTACTTTCTGGAAAACTCAATTCTGTAACAGTTGTTTTTCTGCAAGCATAGTTTCAGTACAAGGAAAACAACCTCTTTTGCTGAAGTATGCTAAATATTTCAAAGCAATAAATGAAATAAAACTACAATTTTAGTTTCTTTTGTGGGAAATAGGATTAAATTTGATCTATTGGTTTCCTTTAAGACTTTAGCAAATTAACCGCCTCAAATAAAGAACAAAACCATTTGCGGCGCTAAAAAATATTCCATTTCAAAACAAGGTCGCAATTGAACATTCGGGAACTTCCTTATTCTAGAACTTTCTTTCTGAATGCCTGAAAATAAGGTTATAATTCACTATTTGACGGTCGAAAAATCCTTTGTATGTAAATTCCCAGAAAGCTAAATTCTGTACAAGTTGTTTCTCTGCAAGCAGAATACTAACACAGAAAAAACAACTTCTCTCTGCTGGATGCAAAATTTTCGTACTCTATAAATGGAATAAAACTAGAATTTTAGGAATTTTGATGAAAAATCAGGGATAAAATTAAAAACGAAGTTTTTTTCACTTTTCCTTAAAACCTGTATACAGCTAATTAATCACCTCAAGTAAATAAATACAGGAAAAAAATGAAGTCGACCGCTAAGAATTTAATTTATAAAATTGGGTCCCAATATTTAAAAATCTAAGAACTACTTTTTTCTAGAATTTTCTCTTCATTATGAATGTATACATTTTTCGATGTATTCCACATCTTGACGGTCGAATTTTTTTTTTTCAGTGTAGCTATCCAAAACAAATTAAGAAATTCTGTAAATGTTTTTTTTCTGCAAGCGCACTATCAACGCAATGAAAACAACTTCCAGCTATAGTATGCAAAATAAAATTGAAGAATTTTAGTTTGATTGGTGAAAAATAAGAGTTAAATTTGATACGTTTTTTTCAGTTTTCCTAAGTCTTTAACTAATTAATCACTTCAAATAAAGAAAGAAAGAACGAAACAGACAAAATTAAATGGGATCGCTAAAAATTACACTACAAAAATAGGGTCACAATATATTAGAAATTTTGGGAACACCCCCCTCCCCCAAGTTCTAGAATCATCTCTTCTTTTCTGAATGTCTATATTGGTTTAAAGATTTAATCCACAACTTGACGGTCCAAAAAAAATTTGCGTAAATTAATAAATACATTCTGCAAAAGTTGCTTCTCTGCAAGTTTTTTCGTTGAAAGTCACACATGAAATAAAGTAATCAATAAGTATGTAAGTTTCAATACCTCAAAATATAATTAAAATAGTAGTAGTCTTTTATTTGCCTATTTTTATGCAAATTTAAAGAAAGCCTAAAAGATTTTTTTTCAAAAGAGGATTTGTGACTAAATGTAACCTGTAAGGCAAAAATCATAAATGTATTTTTTTTTTTTTTTTTTTTTTTTTTGTAATTTTCAAAAATGATGGGATGTAGTTCAGCGATTCAAAAGTATGGAACAGATTTTAATGAAATAGAAGTGAAGGGATACAAAAGTATTTTCTTGCAAATTTGGTGGACGCGTTACCCACTCAGCAAGCGCTGGTTAAATTTGATGTTAACTTTTTTTAATAGCAGAGTTTTTTCCTTCGTTTATTTTTCCCGACAAACGATTAGTCTATGGAATATAGAAATACAAGATCATAAATTACCACGATCTAAAAAGAAAAGCAGTAAGCAACTTTACCTGTGCAAACGAATCCATTGGAAGCAGCAGTCAGCACCAATTTATCTTTCATGGATCGTGGCTCAGCGCATCTGGCGATACCTGGTTCTATATAATCCTGTTTGATCCACTCTGACAGCCACCTTAGGTTGCAATCGCAGTACAGTGGATTGGCTCCTAAGGCACTATAGGGATAAAAATTAAGCAACGGGGTAACACAAGTAGAGAATAATTAATTTATTTTTAAATAATTTTAAAAAATAATTAAATACTAAGTGTTTTGAAGAAATTAAATATTATTTAAGAAAAATTATTACAGTCTTATTAGAACCGCTTATTAGAATATCGGATAAAAGAATATCCCGCTTAATAAAATATATTTTCAATGTCCCAAATCAGTTTCAGTTCTAATATATTATTTTCATCCCGGACAATAGAATATCCCTCTTATTGGAATATTTTTTCGTGTCAAAATGGCTATTCCATTAAGCAGGCTCGACTGTATTTGATTTAATAACAGAAATGCAAGATTTAGTTTTTAATACTGTATGATGATTATAGTTGAAATATTGCATCTAAAATAAACTTTTTTTTAAAGTTTTGTTTGTTTCGATAAAAATAATAAATCAATTCAGAAGTTGTATTTTTTTATGAATACTTAAGGGGAAAAAAAAGAAAAGAAAATAACTTACATGTGTGTTATAGACACCAATTCTCGAAAAGCTCCATCTGGTATCATAGATATGTCATTTCCCTGTAAAGACCTGAGAAAAGAAAGTTAATTTCTGTTATTGAAATCAGATAAAATGTAATCGATTATTTTGTTAGGAATGAGCCCAATAGAGGCAATTTTCAAATGAAAAAAAAAAGAGACTAAACTCATGAAACACGATGTATAAAATCTCTTTCAGAACACAATAAAAAATGCAATAGTATAATTATTGCTTTTAAACGTTTATGATGATATGTTTAATCTAAGGAACAAAGTATCAACATTTTTGCAACCAGTTATGTGAGAATGACATTTGTCATTTTTAAGTTAAACTAACATTTAACATTTGATTAAGTCGCATTAAGTTAACACTTAACTTTTGAGAAATTTCTAAAACCATACTTACAAAATGCGAAGAGATTTTAGTCCCAGTAAGCTATCAACTTGAATACATTGGAGCTTGTTATAACTTAAAATTCTGCAAAAGTAAAACAATAATCAAATAACATTGTCATAAAGGTTAAGAACTATTTAAAACCTTATATGGCTGAGTATTAGCAGGTATTAAGTTACATAATATTCACACCTTGTTTTCCATAAAAACCATTTAAAATAATGCTATAACTGTAACTGAAGTATTGTGTCTTATCAGAAGCACTTGAAAGGAGGAACCGCAGCAGCTGTTTTATATGTACCCTCAATGTCAACTTTTGAAAGAGGAAAGCTGAGACATACTAACTTAGTTGTTTCTCCTCTTTTTCTGCAGTCTTTGCACACAGACTGCTTCATCTGATGTTAACCGTTGTATTTTCAAGTTCACTTGCGTTCATTTATAATTTAATTTTTTATCTCTTTTAAAATTCGTCACGAAATAATATTTACTCTGATTGTCAAATTAAACTCAAAAATGAAACAGCAAAATTTTGTATTTTTCTACAATATGGCAAAGAAAAAGTAAAATCCATTTCTTCTAATTGTAAATTTTCCACGTATAACTCTTTGATTTCAAATGAAATAAGAGGAATTCTATTTTACTGGCTATTTCAAGTACAATTCTTTCACTTATTATGCTTTTTCATAAAACAGTTATATTTATTTTAAAACTTAACTCGAAGGTGGTGAGGAAAATTTAAGTTTTGTATCAATGAAACAAAAGGAAAATAAAATATTAAATTAAAAATGAATAGATAAACAAATTACAAAAGGATTATTTTAAGTTCAATACATACAACCATTTGGGTTCTTTACTATGCAGTACGATTTTAAAGAATGGGTGTTTTCGATTTTAAATCACACAATACATTTAACACAATTTTTAAAAAGTGGGATATTTTTTAAATTAAAAAAAAGCAAAAAATAACATGTAATATTTTCATTACTTACAGTGTAGACAGCTTGCTGAGGTTAGCAACAATATTATTAGGTAGAACTGTAATTTGGTTATTGCTGAGGTCCCTGAAAAAAAAATAATAAAAAGATTTACGATCTTCTAAAACTTAAAACAATTGCCAAGAAACATTTGGTTTGTAAGCAGTTATTAATTTTCAAATATAAATGCTGTATTATTTGAAACGCAAATTGAGTGATATTAATTTATTTCAGAAAAGAATTTCTTTAAAATAAAGATAACCACTACAATAATAATAAAACGAAATTTTAGTTTTCTGCAAAGATGTATTCATTGTGAAATAACTTTTACAGGGAAGCTTTTTCTTTCATTCTTGTTTTTATAAACATAAACACACTTCAGCACAGGGTTGCTTCATTTTTTAAAATTACTACTCATAATTTCAATAATAGGGATCACTCAAATCATTTGCTGTTACATAACAGACTATTGGTACTAAATTTTACAATGTGCAAAACTTTCAGTTATACATACAATCGCTCCAGGTCTTTGAAAATATTCAAGTCTTCCGGCATCCTAGAAATATCATTGACATCAAGATATCTGCAGAAAGAAAAGGAATATTTATTTCAGGTCACGAAAATTAAGAAGCTGCACTAAAACATGAACTATATCTAACTGCACTAATATATGTCTTAATAGAACGTAAGCAGCACACTTGCAACAATCACCAACTTCAGCGAAACTTTTATTCTTTGAGCCACAGATAGCATCATCTTCAAAGATCTTTTTCATGTAAGACAATAAATTTATCAAATTATATACTCATAGGGGGCTGGTGCACCAAAAAGGTAGATGTTAAATACCCCCCAACAAAAAACGTATATTTTTGTTGGGGGGGGGGGAGGGGTTAGGAAGCAGCACATCTGAAATCCTTTATTCATTTTTTTAGAACTTTGTTATATTATTGCATTTTAACTCATGATTATATGACCTAGTAAAAAAATACGAAATACGGACTCAAAAGTTAAAACGGATGGCCACCGTTGGCATCCGGCTTTCGATTCTAAGTTCCATTCTTATGAAAGAACTTTAAAAAAAAAGCTCATTTTTTGAAATTTACAGCCTTTACTTTCGTAAAATAAATCAATCCACAGAGTTAAAAAAAAATTCAATCGATCATTAGTTTTTTACTCTGATTAAGTGAGGTATCAAGGCCCTATTGTTTTTGAAAGTAAGGGGACAGTCGCCCCCTGTACAAGACGCCTATGTACATTGTACATACTGTCACTCAATAGCGTAAATAACACCCCGCAGCCCCTGTACTTTGTGGGGGGGGGGGAGGCGCACCAGGTAAAGATGCACGTTCCAGAAAAATAGCAGTGTGAATTAACACGGGGAAAACATTTTTTAATTTTGTTACAGGGGGTGAGGCGCGCACCTAAGTCTATGTACGCTACTGCTGTCACTTTTAATATTTCTAAAAAGCATATAGGCACATTGTTATACCAATTCAAAAAAATATTGAATCAATTGCAAATATCATCCAGATAAACGTATTTACTACTTGCATTAAGAGTCTTATTGCAAAATAATTACTCCACTAATTTTGTTAAAGCGTGCAACTTCAAACCACGCATTTCAACTTAAGTGAATAGTTTCGTTTGAATACATAAGCGGAAGCTAGCATATTAAGTGTAACGAAATTTTCTACAAGAACAATGATTATTTAATAGAATTTTCATTTGATTTAACATCATTTAGACTTTCATATTTTCATGCGCTTGCACACAGACTCAAAACATATATACTTATTTATTACTTACATAATTAATAATTGACGGTAATTAGCTTAGAAATAATAAATTGGAAAGTAAGAAAATAAAATAAGGCGTGTACACAGCTCGTTTAGAATGAAATACCGAAGAACCTCGATTTTCTAAACCTCTTTTACCGAAATTTCGTTCAACGGGAGTCTGGTTTTCTTAAATTTAGTTATTATTTTTTGGTTAGGAAACAAACCCGCTTCAATGTCACAGAATGCAATTATTTCTGTGGGTAGGAACCGAATAATTCGCATTTCTGTCACATCTCCTCACAAAAAGTACACCTGTAAATTTTTTGAATACTGTAAATAATTCTAGTTTTTAAGTGCTGCTTAATTCGAAAGCGTTCGAATGTGAAGATAAAGTACTGCACAGTTAAGTAATGATTTCTTCATTGCGTATTCACGTTTAAAAAAACAAAGACCCAAATATGAATTAACTGCAGTATTAACTAAACAATAGCCAATTAAAGTTTACAATATTATATCTTATTAAATTTACATGACATTGTCTGACTGCTCTGACATTTCTGTTTTATTGAACAAATTTATCGTTTATAATTGTACTGATTCGGCAGCATCTTTCTCTCGAATTTTCATCAAAATTACGAAATTCTCCGAACCAGGATTTTTTTGGGGTTATAATTTCGGGAAAATCCCCACTAAATTGCAAAAACGAAACTCTTTTATACTCGAGTATGAAAATTGTTCAAGTCAGATCGTAAAAATTCAACATTTTTCTCCGAACTTCCTAAAGGTTTACCTACTGCAAGGAATGTTTGTTATCACTTGTAAAAGAAAAGAAACTTATGCTTTTAACCCATTATTGCCTGACATTTTTTCCCCAAAGATATTTTGTATACTGGTTACAAATAGTGTCTAATAGACAGGAAAAATAATTAAAAAAAATACCATGTCAAAAATAAGTTTTTTTATTAAGGAAAGAAAAATCGTCCCTCAAAAGTTACGATAGACCCCAGAGGGTACATACTTTTTTTACTAAATTTTTTTTCTGCCTACGATATAATATTTAAAAAGACATTTTACAAGAAGAAATAAAATCAGCAATTAACATAAACTGGGAAGCTGGGAGTAACTTTGAAAACTTAGCTTTTTCCCTTGAGATTGTGAACGATGTCATTTTTGATAAAGATCATATTAAAACGGCTACAGAACACACTTTACAATGGTTATGTGCTGCAAACTGTTAATAACCAATTGAAACAATACCAAGGTACGAATTGAGCACTATTACTTGGTTGAAATGTTCATTTTGAGGAAATTCAGACCCTTTTTTGGACCGTCCCTAGTTAAAACTTTTTTTTTGCCCGATCGTAAAAGCTGAAGATTTTTTTTTTTAAATTCAAAAAGTAAAAATAGTAACCTCCATTTCCGAATTTCTGGGTCCTATACAAGCTTAATTTGAGAAGTACCCAATTAAAAAAGATCCTTTTTACTGAAACTTTTGTCGCTAAGTTTTGTTCATACAAAGTCTTCCTCATTTTCATCTTGCAGTAGTGGCAGCTATGCATCGTAGTTATTTTACAAATACGTACTTGTTTATATGCCAAGTTAAAACTTCAAAGGTATCTTGACAGCATCAATTGAGGTATCCCTTTTATATCCGGAAATTTTTATTCACAGGAGGTGGTTTGCTTCGGATCATTTTGGTTAATTGATTAATATGTGATAATTGATTACTGCATGTGCATATATTTACCATTATTTACCATTAAAATAATGGTAAATTATTTTAATGGTAATATTTATACAACAATTTATTTACCATTATATACTTTTTCTGAGAAATTACTAAAATTATTTAAAATTATGTTACTAAAATTAACATTAAAAACAGTAGAATGGTTCTTTCTCAGCTCAAAGGTTTTTATTTTTCAATTTCGTCTTTTTTTTCGTTGTATTTAAGTTGGGTAAAAAATAAATAAAAAAATATAAAACAAGGGTACTCAAGATGGAACTTTAAAGTTTGGAAAAAAAAGAAAAGCAAGGTAAAAAAAAACCCACCACGTTTCCTCAATTAGCTGTTATGCATTGCTGTCAGGGTCGTTGATAGATTATCTATCTTATTTTCCGTTACTTTTGTCTGACAGTTTCAGCCAACCAACATGAATGTTACTACAAGCATATCATAATCGTGTCCACCCATTCAATGAATAGAAGTTGAAAAAAAAAAATGAAAGCATTTCGCTGAGACTCGTATTCATTTCTCAGAACTTACACTTCTTTTGTCTAACTACTAAACTAAAAGTGGAGGCTGTTTTATTGCAAAATTCTAGTGACGTAATAGTCACTTGTCAGAGGTTGCCAAGAGGGACAAAATTGGACACTCGTCAAATTTAATGTAGAATTTCAATACGAGATTCAATGTAAATATTTCAGAGATGTTAAAAAATAAATAGTTGTTGTCCTTTCCGAATAGCAAAAAAGAATGGTATACTAGACAGCCACTTAACTTGACACTGAACGTCACTACGGGCGGAGCCAATAAGAGCTCACAAGCAGTCAGAGATCTCCTCTAATTCGCCAAGTAGGCTGTGATGTTTTATCTAGCTCGTTCTTCATAGGCTAACGTACGCTGACGTCATGATGTTTTTGTCAAAAAACGATGCAGTGTAGTATAGTTGTCTTTTCCCAATTAAAAACAAGAAGTTCTGTCAAGAACTAAACGAGCCTACTTTCCCGTACATCGACATCGGCATTCTAGCATCTAATCAATATTCTCTTGAATATCTGAAACTGAAAATTATGTCAAACATACCTTTATAGCACTTAAAGCTGATTTCTAAAAGCAAAATATACCCCTCTCATCAGATGAAATGGACACGTAAAAAGTAAATAAACGAGTCAATAAAGTTTTGTCGCACCTTTTAAAGAACGTAACTGTTATAGTTCTTCCGTAGAAAAATTTCACAATCGTTTTCAAAAGGAAAAAAGTAATAAATAAAATAAAAGTACAAAGAACATCAAAACACATTTTATCAAAGAAAGAAAAAAAACCTCGTTCGTTAATAAAATGTCTCGAATTTTATTTTTAATCCGTTGCCAGTTATTAAATGTAAATAAAGAATAAAATGCTCCAGTGAATGAACAATTTTTGTAATAAAAAAAAATATCGTCTGCCAAAAAAAATAATAAATAAATAAAAGTAATAATAATTAATTAAACAAAAAAAAAAGAATAAATAAACAAAAAATCGTCTGCCCAGTCAGTCATTTTTTTCTGAGCCTGCATTTCCGCCATGTTTGCGGAGTCGGAGTCGGAATCAGAGTCCTCACAGAAGATTTTTCAGAAAAGTACTTAACATAAAGTTTTTATCAAAACCGTTTTCTTACAAAGTTAGTTTGAAGGAAATCCGCCTTTAAGTTCAGAATCAACATTCAATTTAAATTTCTCAGTAGGCGCTCATGTTAAAAAATTTTCTGAACGGTTCATCATTGAACGAAAAATGGTTCAAATTGAAAAGTGAAATATGGGAATGAGTCTCTCCGAGATCTTTCGAACAAAAAAAGTTTATTGAATTCAGACGGTTCACTTAAAAGTTGTTAGGTGGAGAAAGGTTGCTTGAAAGGTTCAATGTTGAATGAAAAAAAGGTTCACATTGAAAATTTAAATACGGTAATGAAGTATCCTTGCCGAGATCTTTCGAACAAAAAAAAGTTTGTTTAAATCGGACTATTACCTCAAAAGTTATTAGGAGAGCTTGTTTGAACGGTTCAATGTTGAACGAAAAATTGTTCAAATCGAAAATGTAGATACGGGAATGAAGTATCCTTGAAAAGATCTTTCGAACAAAGAAAAGTTTATTCAATTCGGACGGTTCACTTAAAAGTTATTAGGTGGGGAAAGGTTGCTTTAAAGGTTCAATGTTGAACGAAAAAAAGGTTCACATTGAAAATTTAAATACGGTAATGAAGTATCCTTGCAGAGATCTTTCGAACCAAAAAAAGTTTGTTTAAATCGGACTATTACCTCAAAAGTTATTAGGGGTGACAGCTTGTTTGAGCGGTTCAATGTTGAACGAAAAATTGTTCAAATCGAAAATGTAGATACGGGAATGAAGTATCCTTGAAAAGATCTTTCGAACAAAAAAAAGTTTGTTCAAATCGGACTGTTCATTCAAAAGTTAGTATCGCGGAACCGGTTGTTTGAACGGCTCAAAATTGAACCAAAAATTGTTCAAATCAAAAAATCAAATATGGGAATGAGCTGTACTCGCCGAGATCTTTCCAACAAAAAAAAGTTTATCCAAATCGGAATGTTCATTCAAAAGTTATTAGGGGGGGACAGACAGACGACGACCGACAGACCGACAGACCGACACACAAATTCCCCATCTCAATACCCTACTTTCAAATTTTTAATTTTTCGATATTCATTTTACCTCTTTATTTTTTTAACTTGGCGATATTTTTTACTTGGCGATATTTTTTGGACTTGGCGATATTTTTTAGATGCATTAAGCTACTTTTAATACTTTTTTCGTCTTTCTTTTATTTTTAACGGGAAAGTAGGCTAAAAAAAGAAAGATCATATGTCTTTCCCGAACCAGAAAAGTAAGAAATAGCAGTTATATTTTCCGAGTTACAAAAAAAAGCAATAATTGGTGTATTTATCCAATCACCTCTTATCAGGGCCGCCGTTTAGAAGGGGATACTGGACCTCTAGTACCGGGCCCGGAGCTTTGGGGGGCCCGTAAGGTTATGAACATGTTTTTCTAGTTATAGAGTCAATAATTTCATCAAAGAAAAAAAATCTCGCTTTCCATTGCCGATTCTCAATATGAAACAATTGCTAGTACAAACACTAATGAATGAAGCACTCAGTCATACACGAATTTGCGACAAAAAAAGTACTTAGGGTGAAAATATGCTAGTGAACAAGAAAACATACTCATTGAATGTTAAAGAGATGGAAACGTAAATTAATTTGAATGTTAATTGAAACGTCGGAGAGATTATATCCATATATAATTCTTGATTATATTTATTCTGGAAAGTCAATAATCCTCCTGGTTATTGATTTATCAAGTCAAATGTATTATGTATGTGTCTTAATAAATTCGCACACTTAATTCAATGATATTTCGACTTATATTATGCATGCTTTTGCCATTTTTCTGCTTTAATATTTACTTACGAAACTTTTTATATCGAAATTCTAACTTTTTCCCTTGGTCCATCCGATTTCACCTTATTAGAGATTCATAGCATATCATGTTGCCTCACTTATCTCAGACATTAAAAGTTATCCAATTTTTTCTGTATCCAGATACTGTATTTAAAAATATTTTTTTATGAAAACTTCGAATTACAGTTTTTAAATTTACATCGAAATTTAAAAATTCAGTTATAAGCAACTAAACAATACAATATTACATGTGAATGCAATTTCAAACTATTAATTTTGAAGTTTGTCAGACCAAACGTCAAAAATTGTGTTTTTCTGTTTTCAAACTTGTCGTTTCGTGTTAAAAAAATATTAAAATCATCTGGCGATACAAATAACGTGAAAATAAAATCAGATGCACATTTTCGTAACAAAAATTCATTTTTTCCGAAAAATATTTTTTTTCTTACAATTGCAAATGTGCTGAAACGACGGCATAAAAATATGCAATTGGAGGCAGGGGGTGCATGGGGAGCCCGGCATTAAAATTGGTACCGGGCCCCGTCGCTGGTAGCGGCCCTGCCTCTTATGATTATATCCTCTATATCCTCTCCTCTTATGGTAATATCCTCCTATGATTCGGGAAATACACCAATTTTCCCACACGGGAAAATTGGTGTATTTCCCGAATCATAAGAGGAAGAAATAGTAGTTGTCTTTTTCAAATCATAAAAAGAAAAAAATAAATATATGTTTCTTCGAATCATCAAAAGCAAATATTGTTTGTAGTGATTTAAAGGGGGTGGGGGTGGGGGCAATAGATGGCTCTTTTGAATCATCAAAAATAATAGTGAAAAAGTATTTGGGGGGGGGGGTTGCACGAGTTATTTATATCTAGGGCCTGTATTAACTAGTTACCCTACCGGAAACCTGTATCAGAGGCAAGCGAGACCACCGAAATAGAGGGGCAGGAGTCCACAGAGCGCATGCGCACGTTTGGTGCACACGCGCCAGAGAACAGATTTGTATTTTTACGATAGCGTTACTTTTGATCATTTCCTTTATCCACAAGAAACGATCTCTTCGGTTAAAAAAATACGAATCATTTCATCAGCCGCGGAGGAGTGCAAGATGGGTGTGCCACTAATGGAAAGATTTCAAATTTCAGGTGATTCCATCTTGAGTTACTTCACTTATTTTGGAACAGTTTTTTTTTTACGTGAAATAAAAATATACAGTAGAATTTCGACACCTGTGACTGGATTTATGAGTCATAAAATGAAATTTCCCGAATGACAGGGTGCTTTATATTGAATGGGACAAAAAGAATACAGTGAACTCTCACTTATACACCGCCTTATTTATGCGCCTTTTTCACTTATACGATGATTTTCAGTGGTCCCCGAACATTTCATAGTAAAATAATGATAATTTCATTCGTTTATACGTCGCTCTAAAGATAAATATTTCACTTATGCGCCGAATTTTTCGTAAAATGCAAACAATTAAACTTATTTTCCTAAAAAATGAGCATGTTTCTTCACTTTCCTCTTTAATCTTTCGCTTTTATTGCTCACAGAAGGCATTTTTTCCACATGAACTAGAGTTCGGAGAGGGATAATTATCTATTATGGATCGTTTGAAAGGGACCAGTTTGTGACTAGGTATGCTACAATTTTTGTTTTCTCCTTATCATTGTAGTTAGGTTACAGTAGTTGCCAAACCGTAGTAATATGACCATTTTCTACAGAAACATTCTTATTCATGCTCTCATTAAAACTAATATAGCATTTTAGATTTTTAAGTAGGCTTGTTCACTTATGCGTCTCTCTCACTTATGCGCCTATTTCTGTTGGTCCCTTGGGCCGGCGCATAAGTGAGAGTTCAGTGTGACTGCCCTAATAGATTTATTCAGCCAGAACAAATTTATTCTGCAACTACTATTACACAAGTTTTATTTGCCAACCGTTAAAAATCATCGAATGACGAACACGGCGCTGTTAAACAAAATGTCGTCCATGCTGGAGAAAGCGTTTTCGTACAACAATTAATGGGGACGTTTACCAAGAGATGGGGACGTTACGACGTTACCTCTCTGAGTGGTTGCTCTCCCAGCTGAGGAAGCTGTTCCTGATTTCCTTTTGCAGCAAGATGGTGCTCCCCCACATTGGAATAAAAACGTACGTAGAGTTCCTGAATGAACGTCTACCCCATCGCTGAATTAGCCATTC
This sequence comes from Uloborus plumipes, assembly GCA_038373865.1. Lineage (NCBI taxonomy): Eukaryota > Metazoa > Arthropoda > Arachnida > Araneae > Uloboridae > Uloborus > Uloborus plumipes. Next base: position 99,865 of record JAXGGA010002817.1, read on the forward strand.
TGGAAAAAATGATTTAACATTTCTTTATTGGCCGGCAAGATCCTCAGATCTAACGCCTTCTGATTTTTTTCTCTGGGGTTTTGTTAAAGACTAGGTGTTTGTGCCTCCACTTCCTCAGAACTAGAGGAACTGAAGCAGCGGATAACTCCATCACAAGGGATATGTTATCACAAATCGCTGCTTGAAATGAACAATGGCATATTTGCAAAACACTACTTTTCACTAGAGCGTTTCAAAGTTTTTGCTGTAAAACGGTATTTTGAAGTAAAATGGTATTAAGGGTACTTATGCCGAATCAACTTACAGAGACAAGATGTTCCTCCTCCAAGCACTTCTTCAGAACTGACGCAATGGCGGCTGTGTCGTTGTTTACTAGGAGAAGCGCACCAAAATACCAACTATGCCCAATGACACAAACGATTGCTGCGTGATATTTTGAAACTAGAGACATGCCGATATTACCACAAGAAAGAGTAAAAAAAATTGAGTTTTTTGATGTAATATGAAAAAATCGATTTTTGCAGATATGCCACTGTTCATTTCAAGCTGCGCTTGGCTGGAGCTTGATTACCGTGTAGACATTTTTCGTGTTACCGGAGGGGCACATATTGAGCACCTGTAAAAACTTAAATAAATGTAGTATTCAGATAAATTTGAATTTTCTAAATATATCAATTACAACGTTCGCAATCGTGTTCTCTTTTTGTCCCATTCAATATGAAACACCCTGTATTTCTGATGCAAATGTCAAACTTCATGAACTTCTAGAGAATGCAAAGAGCAATGTGTATTTCTCGTTTTTTTTTTTTTTTGAAAACATTTACTTTTTTTCTCAAAAAATCAAGGAACCAAAACTATAGATCTCAAGTCACTTTCTCAACATAGCTGATTCTATCCTTTTCGGGAATCAGTTCGCTTATCCAGGGACGCTGATTTTACTGTAAATTAAAAAGCCTGAGATGTCCCGATAAGACACGGCCGCGGGATATATCGAGGCCTGGCCTACCCAATTAAGAAGGCAGAACCGATCTATCAACTTTCCCGCTCGGAGAGTGGATCCACCCGCCCCGCCAATGGGCGTCGTTGGTCTTTGGGCAACTGGGTGCAGGCAGATAATAATTGCGAATTAAGAGGAATTCGCAAGGTGTCGACAAGCCCGCCGATTGTGGGTGGACCATCCCGTTCCAGTTGCACACCTGAGGATGGAAAAACAACACCTGTTGAAGTGAGAGACATGGTTACGAGGACCGAAAAACTGAAAGCGGGTAATTGAGAAATTCTAATCTCAGAAATTATTTCGGCTGTTAGGTAACTTGCATGTGACTAAACTTTTTGAAGGTTTATTTTAATCCACAATTTAAATGCTTCTGAACGGAGCTTTCATGTGACTGACAATTGAAGGACTTGGACGGGGCTAAGCTAAATTTAAAAAAATGAACACTCTGTTCAATTGTAAGCAATGGATTCAGGTAGGCAAATAAAACTTGGTATATCAAACAGTAGATGTCAATAGACCAATTTCATACGCACACTAATGACAAAACCAGAAAACAAAAAAGTTGCAACAACTACAACAATAAAACTTTGAACTTTAATTACTCTCAATTTCTGTTTTGTCACATAGCCCCTTAATCTCCCAAGCCCCCCAATTGGTTACTCTTTTCACCAAAAGTCAGGGCCGTCATTTCATGTTTTCCAGGGGGGGGGGGCAAAGGGTGCAAACACAATGCAATTTCATCAGAAAGCATAAAAAACCACGCCTACTTATATGTAAATACATTGATTTCTCAAAGCCAGGGGGGGGGGCAATTGACCCCCCCCCCTGACCCCCCTAAATGACGGGCCTGCCAAAAGTCTTCCTTTATTTTCAAGTCCATTTGGACCCATCATTTGGAGGATCGTTGGGTGAGAGGCAATTGAGCCCCCTTTCCTGGGTTTTAGAAACTTAATATCATTATGCCTTTTGTATGTATTTTGTTGTTTTTTCCTTATAAAATTGTATTAAATATCTTTAGCCCCCCACCCCTCCCCCGATGAAATGACAGGCACGTTTAAATCCCTATAAGTCTGTTTTCCGAACTTCAGTTGCGTTTTGAATTGTGCTTGTGCCTGTAACTTCTTTTATTTCTTAGTATTTTTTTTTCCAAAAAAAAAAAAAAAAAGAACGTGTCGTTCACAACCCTACAACAATATTTCGTAAAATTTGAAGCAGATAGGAGTGCGACAACTAGAGTTCGAAACGATTGGTGAGTGTAATAAATTTATTCAGCATTCACCAATCGCTTCGAGGCATAGTTAATTGTTCTAGGGGAAAAAAAAAAAAAAAAAAAAAAAACAGAAAATAATTTTTCCTCCTTGTTAATCGGTAAAAAATTATCGATTATAAATAACCGGCAAAATAGCCGCTTATTGATTACTGCCGATTAATCGGTACATCCGTAATTTTAACCTTTCTAAGTTAAGATTATAACTACTTTTCCTTTTTTTTTCAATCCTCTTTAGACAAAAACAGCATGTAGCACACAACGTCCAGCCCCGGCATTCAATTGAATTTTGATGCCTTGAATTCAAATTATGTTTTTCTCAATTATGACTGCGATAGGAGCTATTTGCAGAAACAAGAATCCCAACGAGTGCAATCCTGCCGCATCGCCGACGTCGGGCGCCACGCACGCTGAAATCAGAACCAGTTTGATTGGAGCGTGGCGTGAAGCGACGTCAATCTGCGGCTCAGGCGCATGCGCAGAAGGCGGCGGCGTCTGTCGCCTCGCCAGAGATCGACGATTTCACTCCTAGGAAACCGGGCCTTTAGTCTGCAACGGTCCTGCATTACCACCATGCAGGACTTGCAGGCGATTAAGAACGCATACGCTTGCCTTCACAGACACACAAGGCAAAGAAAGCAAGACACACGCACATGGCAATGCACACACGCCTACGTACACACCTATCGCAATTCGTCATTACAAATTCATAATTTAAATTCGAGATGCCAATATTCATATTGAGCATTTTTCTTTTTTTAACATTAAAATAATCTAAATATAGTTAAAAAAATACGCTTTTAACTATAGTTTAGCCTTTTTTTCCTTGTAAAATTAAATATATTACTAATATATTTGTAAAGAACGTGAATTTTATCTTTTATTCAGAGTTGCATACACAAGCAACTGAAACACTTATAATACACCAACATGTAACGTAGTTTAGCCTTTAGCATAGTTTAAAATATATATATATATATTATTATCTTTGTAAAGAACGTGAATTTTATCTTTTATTCAGAGTAACATACATACATACATATATACAAACAAACCCACGTGTGAAACTAATAAAAGCGTATTTATAAACCACGATTTTCTTGTATTCAGAAGAATGATTCTACTTACAATTCGGTGGTCGTCGGCGGAATATTTCTGGGCGAGGCTTTCAGTTTCCGTCGACTACAGTGGACCACAGTCCCAGTGCACGTGCAACCCAGAGGGCACGACGGAGCCAGGCCGCAAGTGCCCTCCTCCAAGTCAATGTCATCTGGTGGAAAGAGAAAAAAAAGTCAATTCTTCAGAGTTGAAAGATACTGAAAAACTCCTCAAATACTTGGACAACGGGTGTTTTGAAGAATAAAACCATAGGGTGCCCACAAATAACTGACGGTTCAAAAAAAAAATTATTACTAAATGTTAAAGGAAAGTAACATCATTGTTAATCAATGTTTAAGTAATGGTTTCTATTCTCGCGCATTTAACTGTAACCACAGATGGCAATCTTTTTGGAAAGTCTTCTGCAGCGGCACGCACCTACAGAGGCACTCTTTCACGGGCACATTTTATTAATTTTTTTATTCGTACACTTCGCTTTTTCCACCACTATGCCTTACTTCTACACTACCTGTTTCTTTAAACAATTTTAAACTTCTTTCACTTAATCTCTTTGACACATTTTAATACTTCATTTTTTTGAAAAAAATAAAACAATTCGGCTTACCTTTTAAATGCATTTCGAGAATTAAACGGCGGTAGCATCCATCTTGAGAATGCAAAGAATGAAACGGATTTTAATTCAAAGAATCGTCTGCACTATTGCATTAAGAACCAAACTAAATCTATTAAGCGTTGCCAACAGTAAAAAACATCTTGAATGTAAATTATGCACAAATAAATTTCGCCGTCAGTTATTTCTGGGCACCCTATATAATATACAGGGTGTTCCGTTTTAACTTGCAATACTTTTATTTTCACAACAGTTCGTCCACGATGCCTACTTCCAATGGCGAAAAATGCAGACTTAAGATGTTGAAAGTTTAAGAGAAAAATAATAGTCAAAAAATACGAAGTGTAACTTTTCATACGGACTCCTAAGTCCCACAACTAGGTATTCTGCTAAAAAATATTTCGTAAGTTTTGATATCAGAATTTTTCAGGTCATCAAAGTCAAAATTCTGATTTAAAACTGTGCTTTATTACTTTTGTTTCACGTTTTCGAAAGGTAAAAGTTTCGCTAAAAATACAAGGCGAAACAACATTCAGAGAAATTTGAAGAAAAAATTCCAGAATCTGAATGTACATCTTTGGGCATAAGAAAAGAAGTAGCCGAGAACAAGATTAACATTGAGTAGAAAGCCTTTGTGGTGTAACGCATTTCTTTATTCTTATCACCTCCACTAATATAATTCAATAAAGCGGTCGTTGCCGTTAAAGTTTTGGGGAGGAAAATTATCTTTTAAGCAGAGAAATTAACGTCTATGACGAATAAACGTAAATGATTCATTTCTCTTCATTGTAGTAATTCTTGCAGAAGACAAATGAGTTTAAATGAAAAATAATGGTACAATTGCAATCTCGCTGTTTTTTTTTTCTTCTTCTTGAAATAGTTATTTTGCTATTGTTCTACTCATGTGCACTTGCACATTTTAGAAAAATCAAACAGCGTTGCGTATTTGGCGGATATTTCGATTATTGAAAAATTGGCACTGACGCTAAATTATGGCAATAATCTTTTCCTTTTTGGCATATAGTGCCCCTCAGTGGTATTAAACCCTCAGTAGTATAGATTCGTCTAACGAATGAATGAATACTTATGATTACAGTAAACTGCCGATTATTCGCGGAATAGGGTGGCTCGGAACCGCGGATAAGTGAATACCGCGGATAATCGGAAAAATAGGTGAAAAGGTTATGTAATAGCTTTAGAATGTCAACAACACAACATATGCATTTAAATTAGAATTAAAAATTGTAACAGTGAATGTAAAAAACATTTTTGAAAAGCGTCCGATAACGTATTTGCACTTTTCTGCGTTTAGTAAATTATCAAAAAAAAAAAAAAAAAAGCATGAAATACCCGCGGATAACTGTGTATTTTTAATTTAATATTGGTCCTTGTTTGCAAACCGCCCCCCCCCCCCATTCATATTTACACCTTTCTGTAGTTATTTTTGCTCTTGTTTCATGCTCCTGATGTCTTTCCTCATCTCAGAGTCACAATCAAAAACTCGAAATCTAAATTTTTCGCACCTTTAATCCCACTGTTTTGTTTGTAATCAAAGGAGCGGATCTAGAAATGTTTCAAGGGAGGAGCGATTGACTTTATTGCGTATCCTTTACCACACATCTTGGTTTAGAAGTATTGACCTCATATGTTTTGTACTGTCTAAAATTTTTTCGTGCGACCTCCGCCTCATCTGCGCACGCGCCAAAGTCTCTGCTGACTTCTCGAAATAGGGGGGAAATGCAACGAGGGTGTAGCAAGCGAACAAAAGCTGAAGGCATCGGGAAGTGCGCATCCTAAACCTATCTCCCCTTTTTCAGATGGTAGCGTCCGTGGCTGACAGGCGCACAAAACGCAAACAGACAGTACTTAGACTGTGAAACGTGTCCTGAGGAGAGCCCCAAACCTCCCATCTGATAGCACCAAAGATAGTCTAAAAATGAGTTTTTTGAACTTCAATGTTGAAAATTTACCAGTGGTGAGCCCCTCAAGGGAGGAGCGATCGCCCCCATCGTTACTGCCTTGTATCCGTCGCTGTTTGGAATATGGGGAGGATCGTGACTTACCGTCGCATACGAAGTCCTTCTTCGATACGTCTTGAATGGGAATATCTTTGAGTGACATGGGAGCTTGACAACGAGGATTCCCAGTCACAATATTCGATTTTTTCAGCCACTCGCTGAGCCATCTCAGATGGCAAGAGCACTTCAGAGGGTTGGCAAGGAGGTTCCTGCAAACGAAAAAACACAGATATGCTTTGTAGTGTTGCCCAAACTATTGAATAATTTCAACAGAAATTATATTTGAACAGGATTTTAATCCACTTATTTTGTTAGGTTTTTTTCATTAAATTAAACTAAACCACTTCTTCAATGTCAAAGAGTTTATCAAAGTTATAATCTCAATATAGCTTTACGTAGTTTCCCAGAGGAATTCATTATTTCCGAAAAAAAAAAAAAAAACAGTCCGTTGCTAAAAACACAGGGTGTCCGAATCAAACGTACCCAATTTGAATACAGTGAACTTTCACTTATGCGCCGGCTCAAGGGACCAGCGGAAAAAGGCGCATAAGTGAGAGAGACGTATAAGCGAACAAGCCTATTTAAAGGACTAAAAAGCAACATAGGTTCTAATGAGAGAATGAATAAGAATGTTTCTATAGACAAGGGATATAATTACTACGGTTTGGCACTTACTGGAACGTAACTACAATGATAAGGAGAAAACAAAATTATTGCATACCTAATTACAAAATGCTCCTTTTAAAACGATCCATAATAGGTAACTGTTCTTCTCCGAACTCTAGTTCATGCGGAAAAAAATGCCTTCCGAAAGATTAAAGGGGAAAGTGAAGAAATGCTTATTTTTTTAAATAAAATATTTTTTTTGTTTACATTTTTCGGAAAATTCGGTGCATAAGTGAAAATTTATCTTTAGGGCGACGCATAAACGATTGATACTATCATTATTTTGCTATGGAATGTGCTGGGACTACTGAAAATCGTCGTATAAGTGAAAAAGGCGCATAAATGAGGCGGTGTATAAGTGAGAGTTCACGTAGTTGGTTTTAGAAAAAAAGTTAAAGCGCTAAGAGAATGATATTGTCAAAATTTCGCAGTTGAATTCATAACGTTTACCGGCAAATTAATTTTTGTTTCGTCTGGCCCCTGTCCAGCAGTTTATAAAATAAGTACAGCTCGGGATAAGAACATTTCAAGACATTCTTTTTTGTGTTCTGTATTGCATACCAGAGAACAGCTTCTGTTTTTTCTTATGAGGAGGCCATTTTTTTCTCGTTGTCCCCTCTTAAAAAGAACAAGTGCGTCAGACGGGACAAAAAAAAAAATGCAGGTAAACTTTAAGAATTCAGCTGCGAAAATTAGCTAGTATCACTTTCGTAGAGCTTAAGAGCCGTTTTTTTTAAAGAATCAGGCAGTCAAAAAACTTGACATTTTTGATTTTGCTGAAAATTTCAGAATATGGTCTTTATTTAAAATTATTAAACACGTGTTTTTTTTATTTTTTCAAAAAAAAAAATTTTCTTTCCGTTTTGGGAGGTCAAAGTTGGACTTTGCTCTTTTTTTCAATAAAAACATGCCAACTTAGATGAGCCAATACTTTTTGCTTTAGGAGTGAACCGTGGAACTGACAATTATTTTGTGTTCTACTATATCCCCACTAACTGTAAGTACATAAATATTTGTGGACGACTCTTGGCGCAAAGGTCAGAGGTCACTCAAAGTTGTACGAAAAATAGTTTTTTAATGCAACTTTGACCGACCAAATCTTCTTGTGGAAACGGTGCACCACGGTAGTGTATATATCAGTAAATACCCACCAAAGAGTAGTATCCAAAAACATAAAGATATGTGTGGTTGATATTTTGCACATCGAAATATTTGACTCTGAAGTTGCAGAAATCGCAAAATCACGTGACTTTGAGGGTCATTATCTCCTTGCACCATGAGTGACCAGATACAAAACTAGTTGGAGTAGAAGCCTTTCTTGTCCCAGAAACACAATCCGCTAACAAACCTATGGCTACTCTTTCAGTTTTTGCATAATTCGGCTCTAAACTTTGAAAAATGAGTGTTTTTCGACGGTAGAGAAAAAAGACCAATTACCTGTTTTAAAATAGGTATTGCTATTATTTGTAGCACTATTATATCCCAACTTCCTAACTAGCTGAAATGGCATCTAAAGATGGTTATACAGTTGAAACCAAATTGAAAATGAATTCTCGAAAATACTCAGTATACGTCAAAAACCATATTTTTTTATTTGTCCAGGCGACGTTTTTTTTTGTTACAGCTCTTTATTCCGTTCGGTTCCAACATGGTAAGCAATTTATGTACTTCTTGTCGTTCTAGTTGCTGTAAAACAGGAAAGCAATGTATCTTAAGTCTGATATAAAGCAATATATCCTGTCATATCAAGTTTATAATGCTAAAAGAATATTTTGAAATGGACAATAAACATAATCCAAAAAAAAAAAAAAAACTTCTGTTCAGCTGTGCCCTCTTGGTAGATGTTGTGGATGTCATCAGAAACGCAACTTTTTCACAAATCAGAAGCCTCTTTAGCATAATGTCACTTCTTAAAAATCTTGGTACATTAAAGCCCCTCGGTGCAGGTCTGGAAATTTTTGATGACATTCATGACATCGAGCAAGAGGGCGCAGCTGAACAAGTAAGTTTTTTTTTTTTAGATTAGGTCTATTATCCATTTCAAAATATTCTTTTACATTATAAACTTGATATGACAAGAGAAATTACTTTATATCAGACTTAAGATACATTACTTTCCAGTTTTACAGCAACTAGAACGACAAGAAGTACATAAATTGCTTACCATGTTGGAACCGAACGGAATAAAGAGCTGTAACAAAAAAAAACGTCGCCTGGACAAATAAAAAAATATGGTTTTTGACGTATACTGAGTATTTTCGAGAATTCATTTTCAATTTGGTTTCAACTGTATAACCATCTTTAGATGCCATTTCAGCTAGTTAGGAAGTTGGGATATAATAGTGCTACAAATAATAACAATACCTATTTTAAAACAGGTAATTGGTCTTTTTTCTCTACCGTCGAAAAACACTCATTTTTCAAAGTTTAGAGCCGAATTATGCAAAAACTGAAAGAGTAGCCATAGGTTTGTTAGCGGATTGTGTTTCTGGGACAAGAAAGGCTTCTACTCCAACTAGTTTTGTATCTGGTCACTCATGGTGCAAGCAGATAATGACCCTCAAAGTCACGTGATTTTGCGATTTCTGCAATTTCAGAGTCAAATATTTCGATGTGCAAAATATCAACCACACATATCTTTATGTTTTTGGATACTACTCTTTGGTGGGTATTTACTGATATATACACTACCGTGGTGCACCGTTTCCACAAGAAGATTTGGTCGGTCAAAGTTGCATTAAAAAACTATTTTTCGTACAACTTTGAGTGACCTCTGACCTTTGCGCCAAGAGTCGTCCACAAATATTTATGTACTTACAGTTAGTGGGGATATAGTAGAACACAAAATAATTGTCAGTTCCACGGTTCACTCCTAAAGCAAAAAGTATTGGCTCATCTAAGTTGGCATGTTTTTATTGAAAAAAAGAGCAAAGTCCAACTTTGACCTCCCAAAACGGAAAGATTTTTTTTTTTTTTTTTGAAAAAATAAAAAAACACGTGTTAAATAATTCTAAATAAAGACCATATTCTGAATTTTTCAGCAAAATCAAAAATGTCAAGTTTTTTGACTGCCTGATTCTTAAAAAAAAAACGGCTCTTAAACTTTTTATTTTAAATCGACTGTTCAAACCGAGTACGTTTGATTCGGTCACCATGTATGTATCGCCAGCTTTCAATCTATAGCATCTAGGTCCTTGTTTTGAAATATAATTAGTTCCCAGGTAGCACAGAAAACGTTTAAACGTTTTATAAACGTTTTTAATCCGTTGTCACAACGTTAATAACCATTTTACAACCTTTAAAAAACGAAGTGTGCTACTTGGGTTAAAGCTTTTGAATAACTACAAAAAATAATATAAAACTATTGGAATTGTCTCTAACTATTTACTGTTGTTACTTCTAAAACGTATAATTGACTCTTGTCATGAAAAAAACTGGAATTTTAAATGACGATAACATTCTGTCAAATGTAGTCCACGAACTTGTTTGCTTTTGCTTGAACGCCATTAAATATATTAAAAAAAAGACAATTTAATAGTCAAAGCCTTTGTAACACTCACAGGGTAGTCAATTCAGGCATCTTGTCAAAAGCTCCATTCATAACATGCGTAATTCGGTTGTCATATAATGATCTGAAAAAGTAGAACATTTTTAATGCAATTCTTCTTTGATGAAAATAAGTCATAAAAATGAACATTTCTTGTAGAAGTACACTGAAATTTGTCATTAAATTTTCTTTATTTTTAGTATATATTTACTTGAAACAATTAAAGTCTACGTAGAGAATTTTAGAAGGTAAAGAGTCCGAATAGCTAGCTGCAAGTTTTACTTAGGTCCACATTGGAAGTACAGCAAGTGAATAATCAAATACAGAAATTGGTAAAATATCTGCTATAATGTTATTTTGTTTAGATACTAATTCATAATAATTAATGTTTAATAAGATGTTTTTAATCTAAGTGCAATATCCGTACATTAAACATTTTGAACAAAGAGTGAAACTATTATATCTTCCGAAGAGCGACAACCGAAGTTCTCCTCCTCCCCCCTTCTTCTAAAGAGCATGTTCTGAAGATATTTACTGTAACCCTCTCCTCCTCTAAAATCCCTTGAAAGAGTGGCTCTTCCCCTGTTTAGTAGGTTAATAAGGAATCACTTGTATCTAATATAGACATGAATGTTCATTAGGGTGGATCTTAAATTTTTTAAAAAAAATTTTATGGTCTCACCCTATAGAAAGGTTCCTTTTATGGAGAAAAGGATCTGGGAGAAGTTTCAGAAAAATATATTAAAATTTAGAGGAAGCTCAATCAGCTGGAAGTTTAACATTGACTGAACAAACTGAACAAACCAATTTTAACACCATTTTACCTTAAACTATTCTATATCACACATATAAACTAAGAAAAAAATTAAATTAGCATGTAATTGGTTTAAAAGTAATGAAATATAAAGTATTGTTGAGCTATGAATGAGCCAGAGCTTCATGGCGCCTTTTAATCTCGTCTGTGCACCTTAACAACTTGCATTACAAATTGAGACTCATATGTCTCACTCAGTCACTGAAACTGTTAGTAAGCACCATACCATGTTCAGCATGATTACTTGTGTCTTCACAATGTTTTAATCTCGAAAAATGGTATATCTTAGTTAAATTGATTGAGTTAAAAGAAACTATCTGAAATTTCAATTTGCTTAATCACTTGAATTGCCGTCTGTTTGTCACAAAATCCAAAAGCATTTTTTTCCTCTGAAAAATTTTATTTTTTGATATGCACAGAAACAGGCAATAATATTTCTATTAAAGTTTTTAGGAGGGACATTTGAAGTCTTCTATTTGAGTGCTGAGTAAAAACATTATTTTATGGAGATTCTTGCGAGTAGCTGGATGATGTAGAATTTCTGGATAAAGGAAAGTTGGAATTATATTTACAGCAAAAAAAGCTAGTTAACAGACAGTTGAATAAGTAATGTTCAGGAGTTCCAAGTTGACTGCAAACAAATAATGGTGAGTTTATTATCTTGAATCTGTGTAGATATGAAGGAAACGGACCGTGTGCGCTAAGAAATTGAACTTCCATCGGGTCTTTGCAGAGTGGTTTTAACTTGACTTTCAGTGGGATATCGTCAAGCTAAAACCAAGTACTTTGATACATGTCGACCCTCTAAAACCTCTGAGTTCAACAGTAAACAAACACGCCATATTTGGCGACCCATCGCTCGAGCGTCTTCAAACCGACTCTTCACTTCCGACTCCTCGCATCACGCGAGCACAAAGATCTCAAGACGCGCGCTCCATCATCATAACAACCGCAGATCCCCCGCCCACCCATCAGAGAAGGAGTAATTAGCGGAACATTGGGCTAATCATCGTGATTTGCGGCTCTCCTCACGAGAGTGATTAGCTTATGTGCACTTACAATAATTGCAGAGACTCGAAACCGGAGAAGGTGGCGTTGGAGATGCAAGTCAGGAGATTGGTCCGCAGCATCCTGTGGCAAAGAAAGAAGAAAAAGAGAGAGATTAATGGAGGCAGAAGTGCGCATTTATCAGAATTTTGAGACTGCTCGAAGGTGCTTGTTCGGTGATAAATTCACGTTCGTCAGTTTGTTTTTGGTTTTAAACAATTATCTTTTCGATTGATAAGCAGTTTTGGTTGGGGATCCTATAATCACGAGCTGGCCTATCAGCTATTTTGATGTTGTAGACTTGGGTCAGCTGCGCTGGCAATTTGGGGTGCGTTGCTTTACTTTTCCTACGTGACCATTGCCGGCCACCTTGTCTAGTGGTCAGAGAAGTATGATTGGATTGAGAGGCTTCGTGTTTGAATCTCGGCTCGGGATACATGTATGTACTTTATTTCTCCTGTCCTTGTCCATTCTTCACACACTCTAGGGTCCCTCGTACCTACCACAACTCGTGGTTTAACCGAGATAGGGCCCTGAAGAGCGCTCTGTTCTTGTTGAACCAGAACCAAGGGTCGAGCAAACCCTTGGCCCAGAACCCCCGGAGGTATACTTCACTTGGAGGACTTTGTGACCACGACATTTTTAAGATCCCCCAGCCACCATTAATCAAGACGGTGGATCTTTGATCAGCTGGGATCGAACCTGGGTCCCTCCGGTCACGAGTACGACGCCTTACCGATCTCGCTACCATAGCCCCCTTGTCCATTCTCTGTGAATGTGCAGTTGTCCTCTCAACGATTGCCTACCCTTAAAAACTACTTTTATAAAAGGGTCCTATGGCGTGTATGTACAGTGGAAGTCGGATTTCACACCAAATGACGTTGCCGTTGGAAAAGTGAAGCAGCGCACTCCAAACTGCCAGTCTATACTCGACTGCAACCTTTCTTGACCTAAACATCGTGACGTCAGCGTGACGTTAGCCTATGAAAAACGAGCTAGATAAAACGTCACAGCCTACTTGGCGAATTAGAGGAGATCGCTAACTGCTTGTGAGCTCTTATTGGCTTCTCCCGTAGTGAAGTTGAGTGTCAAGTTAAGTTGCTTTCTAGTATAGCTGGCACAAGACAACAACAACTTTGCCGTCATTTGGTGTGAATTCCGACTTCCACAGTACACACACGCCATAAGGACCAGCTTATAGGGTAGGCAACTGTTCACAGCACAACAGCACATTCACACACAGAAAGGACAAGAACAAAAGAGAAAGAAAGTGCATCCATGCCAGAACCGGGATTCGAACACAGAACCTCCCCATCCGATGTCAGACTTCTCTGACCACTAGACAAGGTGACAGGAAGCCATTTTGGCGTCGTTCGTATTTGTTTGGCAGCAGTGACGGTCCGAACTTACGCGTAATTTTAACTGATAAAAGGGATGTTTGAATAGAGCGACCAGTTGTACTGGTGATTAAACAGGAGCGTTCTAATGGAGCGACGGGTAATTCAATCGTCGTATCATAAAAATACATTATGGAAACTCATCACACTAACCACTGACATCGTCAGATCAACAAACCGGGTCAACTGGTCGCTTCATTCGAACATCCGAACATCTAATAACATTATAAGAAAAATAAGTTTGTTTAGAATATTTTAGGAGCATTTTATAAGAGCTGCAATTGTTCCATTAAACTTGAAGCATCCCCTGACATAGTTTATAGCCTACTTTCCCGTTAAAAATAAAAGAAAGACGAAAAAAGTATTAAAAGTGACTTAATGCATCTAAAAAATATCGCCAAGTCAAAAAAATGTCGCCAAGTTAAAAAAAATCGCCAAAATCGAAAAAAATATCGCCGAGTTAAAAAAAATATCGCCAAGTCCGAAAAAAAAGACAAAAAGAAATAAAAAGGTAAAAAGAATATCGAAAAATTAAACATTTGAAAGTAGGGTAGTGAGATGGGGAATTTGTGTGTCGGTCGGTCTGTCGGTCGGTCGGTCCCCCCCTAATAACTTTTGAATGAACATTCCGATTTTGACAAACTTTTTCTTTATTGGA